>NNCF01126744.1:490019-563031 GCA_002313205.1 Laupala kohalensis | reverse complement strand
ATATATATATGTGTGTGTGTGTGTGTGTAATCTATCTTTACACATTTTTGAACTATTTGAACTATTCTACTAACTTTCTTTAGGAAATTTAAAATCCAATGAATACTTTCATTACGTGCTACATCTATTCCGAAAATATCCGGATTAGGTGGGCCACTCCCGAAGTATGGATGGACCATCTACAAGAAATTGTTCAAAAATTAAATACATACAAGCTACAAATATGGAAAAATTTCATTTTTTATAACATGCATGTTATTGTCTATAAGTGTTATTGATTTTATGAAAAACGCAGTCTTTAGATAAAATTCTATTTCTATACATTTTATATAACTTTATGTTTTATGAGTTCCATTATATATGATTACCATGGATTTCCCTTATTCGTTATTACGCTTTCCACGTGGAACATATTTATTCTCTAATTGTGCACCGCTTTCAAACAAATGTGGGAATCGAACCGTAGATCTTGTGATAACTAATTTATTACGTAACCCACTACACTACCGTTAACGTTTAAAATATGAATATTATTTTCTAAACACAAAAACATTTTAAAACAATTAGCCTTTAGTTCAAGGTAGATGGATCAGCCAAACGTCTCCCCTTTCATGAGAAAGTAACTTGCAGAACGCCATTCTAGGATCACTTTTGACCTAAACACTTGTTCAAGTTACATATACACAACTGATAAGACTTCAAACTTCATCAAAGTATGTACTTTTAAATACAAAATGACCCATTAGAAACTAAAATGTTTCGCCTGGCAGAGTGTTTATCCTTAATACTCCCATGTACTCCGGGTTGCAGTACCATAGCTCTTGACGATTTCAAGAAGTTACTGTGTAAAAGGCGAATGAAATGGGGGGTTGATTTTTTTTCCATTTTAGTATTTGTAAATTGGAAATGTAGCGTGCTATTGAAGTTTATCTACATGGATCGATAGGAGGTAGGAGTTGGATGGTAGGCTATTTTAGTAGGTTAGGTTAGGTTACGTCAAGTAGGAGTTGGGTGGTAGGCTATTGTTAGTAGGTGGACCAGTTAGCTGGGTTTACCAACAACTTGACCCATATGGAGGGATTAGCAAAAGTGGTCAGTAATAGTTTAATACTAGCAGTAGTAGTAGTAAGAGTTATTGATACTAGCAGGAGGTGGATAGAGGAAGGAGGGTTAGCTTTTCAGTAGTCACAGTTATGTGGACATTCAAGTGAAAAGCTACAATTTTTTCTGGCCCCATCGGGAATGAACTTGGGATGACTTGTTGAAGAACAAGAACGCTACCACCTGAGCCTCCAGACGGGCAGGTTTGTTTGATTATTTGATGTAATAAGTGCAGTTTAGAAATTTCCCCCATAGTATTGTATTCTTAGGTACGTATTCAAAATTTCAGATCATTAGTGTATCGGAGTGTATGTGAAAATAACATACAAAATCGACACTAGAATGATAGAGCATCTAGTCTAATTTGTTTTCATGTGCATTTTAGTAATGTGTATAGTAAATATTTACATATGTCTACTAAGTGGTTACAATTTCCCAGATCTTTTTTAGCTTTCTTATTTTGGCTTTTTACACGAACTGAGTGATAGTAAGAACAAAAATTAAAGAAAAGTGATATTCTCGAGCCAATCTACGACATAGGTTAAGAGTAGGTGACGTTAATTTTTTAATATTCCCAAAAAAGGGAACGGTTGAGGTGCAAACGTATAGAATGAACTTCAGAATATTAATACTTTTCATTTCTTTTTTAGGACAACCAATAATCTTTTACATTCTACTGTTATTAACGTAGTTGTTTATTCGCATTTAGTATTTCGACATGTAGAATCATTATGGGATATCTCATCTATGTTTCATAAAAATCCTATTTCTCATTTCTTTATCACTAATGTTAGAACAGCAATCTTCTGTCCTTTCATACACCCGTAATACCTAGCAAAATTTACATAATAGAGACCCTGAGGATTTCTTCGTGCAATCAACGGTGTATACGCAGAGCGGGGAGGGATACTTGGCGCACTTACAGGAATAAGTAATTGATTAACAGATCAGTTACCAAATAAGAGTATGTCTAAATAAGAAAAGATAGTATAGTAATCAAAGCAAATACATTATTAATTACATTCCAAATATGTTTGTTTTATCTTCAAAATACTCTACGTCTTTTAGTTTATTGTAACGCATGTGTTCATTAGCACCATAACGAGGATACTAGATCATCGTTGAGCAGATCCTAGTAAAATAGTGACCGGTGCATTGGACCCAGCAAGCTAATGGATGAAAACTCAAAAGCTGCTCTAGACACAAAAATGTAGAAATTTTAGACAATTATAGTATCTTTGTGACGAATATAAAACATGTATCACTTTGTCAAATAATAAAACACTCATTTAACAATATACTCTTGGAAAGGAAGTTAGTCAGATCCGATATGATCAAAACGGCTACCGAGCATTGGAATAGGTCAATATTTTTGAATGGTTGAACGAAATTAAATATAAACGATATGGAATGCTTTTTTTCCAATGTTCGAAATTGGTACAGACTAGAGTGAAATATTCCTTTTGTTTGAATGGGATAATTTACTTAATTATTTGCTACAAAACAATAATAACAAATAAATACACATTTGTCCCTAAACATAATAAAAAAAAGAAAGTGTAGTTCACAAGTGTGAACTATGATATGATACTTTAATTTGAATGGTGATTCCATATTTTTAGAAAAGTACCCCCACTTCCCTTCTTGCTAAAAGGTTACTAATCACGGCCATGCAGGAAGATTAAACGTCGGCACTGCACATGCGCAGAAAGTACTTACGTCATTTCACCACCGAAAAATACTTCTGTAGATATTTTGCTTTCGCTATGTAAATAATGCCCTTATATCGTAAGAAAAATTGTGTTTGCATAAAGCATATTTGAAATGCTGAGAGGGCCAACCGAGTTGCCGGTTTAACCCATAGACTTAAATGTAAACAGACTCAACAGTCTCAGCTGTAGGTTGTCCGTGGTAACATAAGAGAGAGGAGACTGAGAGGTTGCGCACTCTCGCTTGCTTACGCGCTTGGAGGGGGTGAGGTAATACGACTTGTACGCAACAGTCAGCAGTCAGATAGGGAAATCGAGTTCCCCCACCTAAACTGATGTGTGAGAAAGACAGAGACACCTTACATTGTCTTCCCCTTTGGAAAACCTGTGCATAAGACAGTTGGGTTTATTTATATTTCGGTCTACGGCTTAAACCTGATAACATTTCTTTAAAATATGCTCATGTCACCTGTGTATGACGCGTGGATGCGTGGCGGCGCGCGGGAGGGGCGTGTCAACGAAAGACCGACCCCCCACCACCGCCGCCAGCGTTGCCGGCGCTTGCGTCTCCAGAGTGGCGACGGCGTGCCGCCCTGCGCAGGCAGCAACTCTGGTTTCAGCTGCTGCACCCCTCACTCTCCCAACAACCGTCACCCGCCCTCCGCCGCCGCCGCCGCCTGGCGCCGCCTGCGCCACCAATCTGCAACACGAGTCATTTCAATTGGATTAAAGCAGGCAAATCAAAGGAACGTCAACAAGTTTATTGAACTGGACTGCTTCATTTAAGCAAGAGAACGCCAACCGGTGATTAGCGGACCACTGGTGATCCATGAGAAAAACGGGATAGGTCGGCAGAAAAATCTCAATGTATTGCAAGTTTTTGGGGGAATTAATTTGCTTTGGATAAAATATTATATAGATAAAATTTCTTCGACTCATATTTGAGAAACAGGAAAAATATAGTACAAAAACACATCAAAAACAATCTTGCGATTTAACGAATATTGTGTTGTAGTTTTAAAATGATCCATAACATCACTTTATTGATACATTTTTCTTCTTCTGTAATTGATGTCCAATCAAGTGCTAAACTCAACCTATATCTTATACAAGGTACACATAATTTTTTTAAAGATTATTACATCAATTATATAAATGTTTTATAAAATAATTATTTTCAATGCTTATAATTGCATTTTGTTTTGTTACATGAAATATGTGCGTTTCATATTAGGAAAATAAAATTTTGGTGACCTCTGATTTAATCCTCCAATGTCCAGCTTCCAAATTTGTGAGATTGAAGCGTGTTTCCCCCAAAGAACACAGTTCTTAAGTCGAATCAAAAGAGGAGGATTCTTACGAATAATCTAAACAATAACCATCACCACATTAACAATTAATATTTTTTAAAGTACTTAAATTCAAAACAAAATACATAATGAAAATATTGTATTTATTATTACGAAATTAATTTACAATAATTGTAAGAAATATATATTCCAACAAATACACTGAAACGTTTCACCTGATTTGGGAGTATATGATTATAAGTTTCTACCGTTTATACGATTTTTCGGCATCTAGTTTACAAAAAATCTGTATTTCAAAACTCAATATTGAATGAGTTCCGAAAACACCACGTCTTAAATGAAATGATAGTAGGAAATTCATAGAATTTTTGACACATTACATTTTAGTATGAGAACGCAAACATAATAAACCAAGAGAAGTGTTCTGTAGAGTGTGGATGAAGAAAAATCTCTTTGAAGGCATCTGCAAATTGTCTCTAATGTCGTGATCTCTTGTTCTTCATCCTGAAAAAGCGTAGCGTGGCTTCAGGGAGAGACCTTGCCCTCAATTCCTTCCAGAAGCGAACGCGCGGCCTTTGCGAAGTAACGCGCACACCCACTAAACATTTTAGAAGAGATAGAAATAGGCATCTTCGATTCGCGATTCACGTAGCCAGAAATACACGTTCGTACTCGTAACGAGAATGAAATTTGTCACACAGGGGACATTAAAGAAACTTAGTAAGAAAAACAGTGAGGCAGAAATAACTGCAGACGATGAAGAAAGTATTTTATTATCTAAAAATAATCAATGAACAGTAAACATATGTATATTGATTTTTCATATTTTTTTGGAAGCCGGAAATGGACTGCGAGAATTTCATGAAACTGAAGAGCTGTCCCTAATTTCTGTACCAAATGAGTTTACATTCAATTTTCAATTTTTTCCCCTATCATTTCGTTTGTGAGTTATTGCAGGGTTAAGGTCATTTACATAAATACGACACAAGACATCATGGCAGAAATTTGAGTTTAGACTCTCCTGAACCCAGGTCACAAAGATTTAAAACTCTTCTTGGACAATCGCTATATTTCCTGACACACATCATGAGTAATTAGAAAGCGAATGAGTGAATTACAGAATTGCTTCTTTATTAGAGAGTTCGCCAGTGTGTCTTTCGGGTCTTCAAGGGGCACCACATGGAGGTTTCTCTATGCTCTGTCTGTAGTACACTACCACCGCCTCTTCTCAGACGGTCACCTAATGATGGAGCTGAAGAGGGTGGTTTGTGAATGAGGTGAGGAGTGATTAATGATGATTGAATGTTGTGATGTAATAAAAGGCAAGGGGAATCGGGATTACTTGAGAAAATCTGCCGCAAATCCGCTTTCCCCGTCTCTGCAAATCTTACTATCAAACGGAATTTGAACCAGCATTACCAGAGGAAGAAGGTGAGTGCTCTATGCACTACTCTACGGGTCGCTCCTAATTTGAAAGTAAAATTATTAAATGAAAGAATAAATACGAAAAGAATGTTACGTTAATATAAGGGAATGTAAAAGGAAAACTGGGAATGCAAAAAGTAAGTTTAATAATTGTGAGAACAATAGATTGGCCGATAGAAACATATACATCGCACTCCCGAATTAAAATCATCATCAAGAAGACAAGGAAAAACGTTTTTAAAATAGTAAAAGAATTCACGAAGTAAACCGAAGAATAGGCCACAATTATAATAAGAGTTCGCATTGAATTTTTTGTTATAAAAACTGGAAATGAAAAGACAGAACCTCGAAAATAGACTGAATTATGGTTTATAAATAATTAGAAACATTAAGCAGTAGTGCTGACGAATACCATTATACCTTCTTAACCGTGACATTCCACAGGCTACTATTCTTCCACATTCCACCCATTTTCAACTGATTGTTCGCAATTTCCTTTAATGTTCTCATTTCGTGGCTTTCAGAATTTTTCCTTTTATTTTGTGATCCTTTTTCCTCAAATTCTGATTTTTTTTCTCGAAGACGAAGAAATGATTTTCTGTCAAAAATTTTCTTACCCTCCTCGTTGGTTACGATGAGAAATCGACTGAACACTGACATGTACGATTTCATTCCCTAGCAACATCTGCAACTGTGCAATCGTTACTCAAAAGAAAACTTGAAAATAGAAATCTTCTCTCGTATTATATCTCGCAGCCAACTTTTTATCTTATCTAGGAACGTTTGCTGAAATTTTTGAATCCGCCTCTGCCTTAGGGCTCTTGATCGGAATTGATGGGATGGTCCCTTGCTTGCTTCCGGAGAATAAATTAGTTTTTTTCCCTCCACGTGGTCATATGCAGTTTGTACTGTTTTTTGACAATAAATTTATCAGATACTGTCAGGGTGGTGTGGTTTTAATTCACAAAGAAAATGGTCATAATGATAAAGCATTTATTTGGTTGTGAGACTTGGGTTATCAGTCTAGCTAATCACACACATTCTGGCTAATCACACACATTCAATAAATTCAGAATACAATAAAGTTATCATACTAATAAAATAACAAATATGAAAAATTAACAAAGCATTTTGAGACTTAATGAACATTACAAATTTATCATACTACTAGATTTCGCAAAATCATAAATTTTGTTACTACTAATAACCGGTATTACTGAGGAGGTAAAGTATATTTTTTTCATATGACTCAATTTTAAAAAGGAATAAAATTAAGAAAATATGGTTTACGATATTTGAAAGAGCTGTATGTTGACACTCATCTGTAATTTGAATTTATATCTAGTGCACGTTTCTCACTTACAACACTGTCGACAGAGACCCACTGAGACACTTGATAAGAGATGTAATTAAATTAATTATAACATAATTAAGAATTATAATGTAATAAGAAATGTAATTAAATAAGTACATTCATGTTTTCAAAATCCATGCAGTACAGCAGAGTAAAATAAATCCATATAAAAACCTGCACATCGCATGATAAACGGGGGTCGAGAAAATAACAAAAAACCTCTTCAAATATACGTCATAAAAGTTAATGCAATTTTCTTCCCTCCAAAATTGATAAAAGTAGTTGTTTGTGCAGTAAAAATCTTTAAAGTCTATAGCTAGAAATGAAGCTCAATTTGTAGCCAAGATAAATTATCTGTCCTCACACCATTAGTGTGGTGGGGTACCACTCAAAATCGCAATTTCCAGCCAATAAGCTCATAGGTCCTCCGTTTATTAGCATTTATTGATCACGATTTGAAGCATTTTTCGAATATTTGAAAGTGATTTTTCGCCTCATAATTCATAGAACTAAGAGCTACCACACATCTGCGACTTTCTGTCTTAATCTAGAAAGTTGGAACATTTCTGTTGCAGCAACTTTACGTCTTTGGTGTGGGCAGAGCCACTCAGCGCCTGACCTGACAGTCGCACCATTTGTCTCACTGATGATGATAGCTCCAGATGTTTTTATCATTTTCGTATCTTATTCGTCAATGTGCCAGTGACGGCGACAGTGAACCCGCTGTGCCCGTGGTGGTGGTGGTGGGGGGGAAGGGCTCAGGGGGTCTAAGGGCCCCACCGTGGTAAGAAAATTGAAAGAAAATAATATATGAAAATTAACAAATTTCACTAGTTTCTCGACTTCATAGAAATTGAAAAACAATTAATTATTGTCGTAAATGTGTTTCTGCAACATAAACTGAGTAGAAACTAATTTTTATGACCAGCTTTGTATTGAACATGTGATTTAATTTAAATAAGGTACACATTTATACAATTTGTTATTACTAATACTTTTGTAAGTCAGACAGGAAGTGACGTTTAGTGGGTACGCGTAGATTGGGTTGTTCGCTACTCGGGCTCAGCGCATCGCAACAGAAGCGTCGTCAATATCAACGTAGGAATTCTAAGAATTCCTGTGTCTCTTGTTTATTTTAACGGCAAAGAAGAAAATCAAGCAACGTAGGAAATGCTGTACGAAATTACAATGAGACATATCTAAATAAACCATGAAAACCAAGACCTTTGATTGAAATTATGAATAGCAACAAAAAGAAAAAAAGAAAAATATGATTTACACTTTGATTTAGTAGTCCATTTAAAGTATACATGATAAGTGGGTATAATTACATAAGTCACGAGACCAATTTTTTTGAGAAAAGTGGGGCTCCATGAAAAGTCTTGCGAATCCTGACCGCCGCCACTGCAATGTGCGCGGTTCTTTTGCTATTAACATTCCTACCACGGTGCTCGTATTCTGGACATTCACCACACTGCTGTGTCGTATCTGACACATTACCTGAAACGGAACGGATAACGAATACCATACTGTTATACCCTACTTGTTTCCAGGTAAATTTACCATCGTAAACAAAAAAAAAATGTGTAGGAACATAATTAGCTTTGTTTTCTCTATGAAGTATTGTGTGTTTTACAGGTCATCAACTCCTGTCTAGTCAATAATTTTCACCCTAAATTGAGTCCACAATAGTAATAATATCGGCGATGCGAACGAAAAAGGGAGAGTAACTTATGGGAGGTCACAGTGTGAAAGGTTATATGGCTGGTGCATGAGAAAGGTGAGTGTGAACAGAGGGTTGAAACAGAGGGAGGAGCAGAAGGCCGTCGGGGATATTCCCTTTACGAGCGGCCTTGGCCTCCGCGAGGCCTTGTCCTCCACCCCATCTCGTGCCAGATTCTTTGTATACTACCTCTCTTTACTGTCCTTCCATGGCCATCCTTTTCAAGGTGAACTTGTAGGCATTCAAACATGATTTTGGTTGAGGATGGATTTTTATGTTGTATTAAAAGGAAAGAACACTCAAATACCTATATTTACAATCAAGAACCCATGTTTACGCAGTTTTTTTTTGACAATACATGTATATGAAACGTTTTTCCTGAAAGCAAACTACACTAGTTGCCATCAAAACTTACGAATATTCCAAAGAGACCATGTGTTTGTAAATGAGAAGTCATTGAAACGGGTAGAGTGGAGGAAATCTCTCACGTACGTTTTTAACACATGTCTCATTTATTCTAAAAGATCACAATGTAAAACTTACGAGTTCAATTGAAGCAAATTTTGATGTTCTGAAATTACAAAAAAAACAAAAAAACTTGGAAAGACGTAGAAATTTGGTTATATTTAGAAAACTAGAGGTGCAAAGCAGTTGCATACACTTTCTCATATTCAATTGTAAATCAAGTCGTCTATATAATATCAAAAATGAAACTCAAAATGAAAGAATATACTACATCTTCATGGCCATTTTTCTTCTTTATTAAAGCCTCGACTGCGCTAATTATACAAATGACTATTAGTTCAAGGAAATTAAATATTCACTGAGAAATGTATCCTAGAAATATCCACACAAAATTAAAATCGAATTCTTATGTGATCATTTTCAGAGAAGTTGAAGGTAGATAAAGAAAACAAATGTAAAGATGAATTCGGGTATGTTACACCACACCACAAGCCCAGTTGCGGTGTGGGTATTTTTTGGGTAGAAGCGGGATTCAACCGTAAATACCAGAACCCTTATGGTAGAGATCGCTGCCACCAGCTCGGTTTCCCAAGCAATTAAACACACGTGTAATAAAAATAAAATATTTCTTTAATACAAGTTAAATTGAAATCTGCGTATTTACAAACTTGAACGAACTCTTAAATCATAAATACAATATGAATATGTCATTACACAGTTAATGCTATCTGAAAGCATCAATTACACACAGGTATGAATACTGGCTTTAACAACTAATTTGGAAATCTACCTACATCATCCGAATCTCCAAAATTTACAAGTTGCTATCCCGAAATAACTAACTGTTCCAAGTTACGTCATTCGTCCCTAATAGCAATGTAATTGAATTACCGCAGCAATTCTCAGTGGTCTGACGACCAATACTAACCAGGTCGCATCTCTGTACCCGGGTACTTCCTAACACTCCGCAGAAGTCTGAAAGTCTCCGAGGATCTTCAATCCTCCTAATATATACGGAAGCGGAGGTCACGTGATCACGCCTTCGCTACCGCAATGAGCACTCCAAATCATCTTGGTCACCCCTCAGTTTCTGAGAACACTGTGTCTTTACCGATATGCCAGCGTCCTTCTCGGGATGGCCATTATTTCAGCATCCGGTGGAGTATTCCATTTATAACATATTAACATTCCTTCTTTAGGGATTTTTCCGGTCTCGCCTCGGTACACATGGCGAACAAGTCCCTCTTAGGCCCAATTTCACCAAGTTCGTTTAATGTCTTAAACGAGATTTTCTGTGCAGTAAATCGTGATTATCAAAATGCGCGTTCCACCATCTTCGATTTACGAGAAAATCGCGATTAACGCTTAAACGTTCGGGGACCCTTCGATTACCAGCGCAAATCGCGATTTTCTTCAGAACTGCGAGAAATATGGCGTCCATTTTGTTTGTTTGCTCGTAGCTCGGTTTATAGGTTATGTTCAGTGGCACGAGGGAGGCCCGCTGCTGCCTATGGTGTCCTTAGGTGGCGGTAGTGAGCAACATGATGCGTTTTCCTCCCGTCATTTGTCTTCAAATTACCCATAATGCACTGTAAAACTACTACCAACCCAGAGATTCTTCAGAAACATTGAGCAACTTAATCGACGATTAGTTTTGCTTGGTGAAACGCATAAAATGTAATCGCGATTCCATTTACCTAATCACGTTTAAAGAAATCGCGATTATTCTACATTTGGTGAAATTGGGCCTTACAGAAATATTACAAGACAAAGGGAAGGTAAGAACTGCTCACACACTTCGGCCGGCGTTCTTCGAGCGCATTGCTTCTTCCCGGAAAAGCTAGGGGATGGTCCCGGAAAATAATGAATGGAAAGGCTTAGTGGTGGTCACTTTTCCTTATTTGGCGGCGCCTGGCCCGACCCGTATTTTCTTAAGAATTTCCGGCTAGTAAAATGCGTGAAAATGTTAATATTTCACAAAACGATAGACTGAACTGGTCCTGATGTTACAGGGTACCTTTCATTTCGAAAATCGTTGCTTCCTGCAACATAAATTCTTACATTATATAAAATAAAAATTCATCTCTTCAGATATATGTACCGTAAACTACACTAGCAAATAGAGTCAACATTCCTAAAGTCCCTGAAACCAAATCAACTCTATTAGTTACACCATTCAAAGCTCTTTCGGTTCCCCTTCACTAAGACTCAATAAACAAATTGCATGCCTTCAATTAAACATGGAATCATTATATTCCGAACATGCGTCATCAACAAATATGTTCTAAAAATCACAGTTTGGAATCAGAGACTACCAAATCCGTCAAAATATTGAGATCAAATTTCCTTACTTACAATTCTTTCTATATACTAACTTTATAAAAAAAGTAAAAAAACGAAGGAAGAGCAAATTTTATTGTTTTTTTATTAACTTCTAGAGTTGTGTTTACTATTCATAGCGCTCACTATTTTTTCTATCACATATAAAATGAAGAGACTGAAACAATTTACAAATTCCATGTAATTTTTGTACACTAATTCTTTTCTTGTCTAATTCCACAATCCTAATTCTTTGATTGTATTATTCAATGCGTTTATTAATAAATTCTACAGTATCATCTGCCGACAAGAAATACGTATGAAAAAAATGAAACTATGAGCGTTCTTTGTATGTAAGATTAATAAGTAACAACTTACAACCTTTTACAGTCGATTAAAATATATATATTGGGCTTTTTTCCGCTTCAGCGTAGAATTATTAAGTGTATCGTTCCATCTTTCTTATTTCATCAACAACAGTAAAATAATGATAATAAGTCTGCAACAGAAATAATACTGGCAAATTATAATTCTCCAGTAGGGGTTGGGGGGAAAGAGTATTTATGCAAGCAATTGGCCCCGAAGGTGTGGAAGGGATTAGCGGAGGGCAGAGCTCCACAGTTACTTGACCTCGGAACTAGAAGGAGGAGATGTGGTCAGCATCTTGCTCCGACCGGTTTGCCCCAGAATGGATCGTGTTACTCAGGTTGGCTTAGTAGACCTGAGTGTCAGTCTGGATGTTGAGGTGTGGTGAAAAATCCCCACCTCACCGGGGATGGAACCCCTGCAAGCCAGCCAGTAACTCGGCGCTCTATCCACACAACCACGCTGACTCCTCACCCAAGTAAAATCCCTCCATCCCAAATAAAATTGTTAATAAAACACTATGGGACTCGGGTTATAGGAGTAATCGCCGCAAGCACTCACGTTATTCCTGTACCCGCGACTGCTGAAGTAAAAATGAATCTATTTACATGAATTAATGTGATCGTGAATTGTTGTAATGTCAAATAAAATTATTGGGATTCCACACAAAACAGGTCACCCGCAGGGCAGTAACTATCACTTAGCAAACCGTGGGACTCTCTCACTCACAAAAATATTCGGTCACTCTCATTGCCAGTCACTGATTTTGATTTTTTCTTTTAAATTATGAATAGAAATGAAACCAAGGAAGAACGAAACAAAAAGTACTGCCATCAGTGAATACTTCAGAAGACTAAGAGAGAAAAACGAAGTACTCAATTAATATGAAATAATTAAATAAATAAATATAATTGCATTTTAACAAAATAAAATTCACCTCACAAAAATATTGATCTCTTACACTTTTAATTTTAACCTTCCTTCACAACAAAAAGTTCTTAATAGCGGGTGTGATTATCCTTCTTCATAATGACTTCGCGTAAATGGTTCTGCACGTTTGCTATAATTTATTTTAGTGTATGTTGGCTCTCCTTTATTCTACATTTCCTTCAGTCTTCTCTTCCTTATAGGATATTGGCGTTTTCCTTATCTTCGAATCCAGTTAATTCCTTAAATGTTATATGGGATTGAGGTTTGGAGATTGTGGCAGCATTTCAATCACTGTATGGTAACTATAAAGCAGCCACAAGCGCACTATATGAACCTTGTGTTTCGGGTCATTATCTTGGTAAAATTTCAAGGGCTGTCAAATGCCTAACGTTTCAGCACTTTTATGGAGTTTCTCCTCAAAATGGTCAGTTAACTCGTTTGTCATTGTGTCCTCTATAAACTGCAATTATCACATGCCAGCAGAAGATATTTACCCCTATACCGCGACATACCTCCATATTTTAATATCTGGTCTGTTAACTGTCCTTCCGAAGTTTCTCATTTGACTTGCACCTTGCCTTGCATTGATCATATGCGGTCAAGTAAACGATGTACGTAATTTATGTGTAAAAAAATGACTGGCTGCGCAGGTTGTTTTCAGTCTCTTCACTGTTGAGTCTGTATGACAGAGTCGCTGAGAAGATATGGCGGCTGGGGAAATTTTTAATTTGGAAGCCTTCACTGCCTCCAGATTTTCCACATCACCCCGTGAGTCTTAAAAGTAAATAAGAGTACGAAAGTATTTTAATTGTTATTTTAACATTCACATTTAGTTGGCTTATCATAATTAGTAGCTCGCAAAATACACATTAATATACTTAGATACATTAATAAAGAGAATATGTGAATAATGTAGTTTTTACATTACACATTCGTTTTAGACAGGTTTCCCCGTCAGTGTGGGTTTCCCCGACGAGTAATAGCCGATGCCCCTTGCGGGACATCTCCTCCCTTCCCCTTCCGACCGATCCGTTTCCCAGTGGTGGTCGTGATTGGGTACGGGACCCGAATGGACCATCTAGCGATCGCTAGATAGTGGAGGGTATTTCCGCGTATACGTTGAGCCCATCTTGTCCTTAAGAACCTCAACTTGACCATTACCCCTTGTAGCCCCAGTATATTAGCAGAAGGGCCCCTCCCTTCCGTCCAGCGAACTGTTTGGAGAGATCGTTCCAGGGGTTACCGGCTGGGTGGGGCGTGAGAGAATACTCACAAACTCCGAGGTAGGATAAAATCCAGCCTCTCAGCATACTCTCTTGTGGGCGGAGATGTGTCTAGCCCACATCTCTTCCACTATCTGCGCTAACTGTAGCCGAGCAGCAATCCTGCTCACCGATCGGAGACCAGAGTCTCCTTCCCGTACCCCAGGGGTGGGGGAACCGTAATGCCCGACAGAGTCCAACCCAAATGGGGGCGACAGATGCGAGCACCTGAGGGCTTGTGCCTCTCCCTGCCTACTCGGTTTAAAGTGCTGAGAAACACTTGGAGGGTTGTCAGTCATCCTACCACTCACGAGATCGAGTGGGGATTGATCCGTTACCCAGGTTGTCAGCCTAGGATAGCTTGGGTACAAAAGCCGAGGATAGGCGAAGGTCCAGTGGTCCACCTGTCGCATGTACCTGTCGAATTGGGATGTCAGCGCGGCCACTTTGCTAGACTATACTACGCGGTGCCCGTCCCAATAGGTCACAACTTTAAAGTCCTTCCCATGTTGGATAGATTACCCCTTCTGCGGTGGATGGGTATCCGCCGCGGTCTCTTGCGAGACTCCCTACTACTTTTAATACCGAGATCTAGGGTTACTCATAAGATCCGGCTCGAGAGCCCGTCAAGTAGTCAATCTGTGCACCCCTGCGATTGATGGGATTGTTCTTTTTACATCGTGGCTGCGTTGACCCCTTGTAATGGAGTGCTATACTCGTTGTTTCGAAATGCACCTACAGGTACTGTATCAAGCTCACCTGGACTTGGCAGGCGCCTCTTGCTTACAGGTGTGCTACGCGCCTGCGCGGTCCGTCAGAATTGACGTTCCCGCCTTGAAGATATATTAATTATTTTAGTAAGGTGTCGTCTCTCGGCGACGCCGCACATGACATGAGCAGACGCTTACCCCCTCTCCTGAAGGGTAGTTCAAACTTACGCCGCCAGGGCGCACCAGTGACCGGCGCACTAAGTTATTTTGCAATATCTCTAAATTCCTACTAGAGTTCGCGTCTGTCGACCTTGACAGTCGAGAAATTACGACGTTCATCTGTTTCATTTTTTATGGTATAATTTTAAGACTGCTTTTTTGCGTTTACGCAACGTAGGTGAAAGGATTCGTATTGTATCGTATATTATTGTTTTATGCTCATTTTTTCATATTGAAACATTTATTCTTCATTCGCATTCTCTATAATGTGAATTATTCTTAATTGAACATATTATTGGCTAAGCAATTGAATTTCTTCACGACAATGAAATCCTGTTTTTTTATAAGCTCCAATGAGATTAATTCTTTTTACAACAATAGGTGTATATTTTTTTATTGGAGTGATCTTTCCAGCGCTCATTCTTGTGAACATTTGCTTCAGAATCCAGGCAGCAGACGCTGCATCGACAAGCTGAGTCTTCAAGTTAACTTTCTGTGTGTTTTTTGTGAACACTCGTAATATACAAGCTTCCTTGATAACGGAGACGAGTCCCTGTTCAGAGATTCTTGCGAATTTTCCTACGACTTATCCCTCCAAGAGAGTCGATCTTCTACCCACGGATCTGGGCGGGGTATAATGATCTCTTGGTTAAGAGCGAGTGCCCAGCGGTCCACACCACAACACACCCCCACGATTGCCGAAGTGGCTAAGGCGAGTTCCTTTCGAAACTCTACTCGTGTTAGATGGGTTCCCCCATCAACGTGACACGAGTGACCGTCGGAATCTCTCGCGAGGTTCCTGTTCGTGTTAGACAGGTTCCCCTGTCAACGTTTGACGAGCAACCGTTCGGGGATTCTAATCGAATCGGTCTCCCTCCTTCGTCGCATGCTCAGATCCGTTGCCCAGGGATCTGGGTTTGAGTACAGGGACCATAGGTACTGGTGAAACCGGATGTCTGTTTTCGCCAGATATTGAAAAGAGAGACCCAGGGAGCTGGAACAACGTGCAAGCAGATCATTTCGCTGGCGGAAAAAATGAGATGGAGGTCCTTCGCCGAAGCCCTGTGTTCTGAAAAGAACTGAAGGAAAGAAGAAGATATTACAAAAAAGCAGATAAAAAGTGATTATGACCACATACTAATTTACTTCAAGCAAACAACCAAGCAAGGGGGCAGCACATCAATTCAGATCAAAGTAAACTAAGAAAATATGGAGAGAAACCTGGAGAGGGATGAGGCTAATCAGATTTATGTACTAAACACTGCCAATATGGAGAAAATGCACAAAATATAATTATAATAAATAATAGGAAACATTATAAAAAACGTGCTTCGCAGTAGTTTTTGTTTTATCACTTACTGGAGGTAACATAAAACGTTTTAATTCATTGATAATGTGATAATGGCATTCTGAGAGCAAGAATTTAAATTTTACTCCTTAAAATGTGTCAGGTCGTCTATTGCATTGTTTTTACTCAACAATTAAAAATCATTCTATTTTGCATGTATAATCTTAAAAGTTTGAAATGTGAGAAAAAATATTTATTTGATGTGTAAGATTAATTTTTGAAAATTTTAGTTTATTTTATAAAAGATAATTAAGTCGACATATCACCAAGATCCGTAAAAATATTGCGTATTTCAAACATTACAGGTTTCTAAAAATTATTATTCATTCATAAAACAATTTTTTTTGAGTATATGTAGAACAATATGAGAAATCCAACGATGAAAATTTAATATTAAGAAAGTATGGAAGTATAGAATCTAATACATTAATTTAGAATATTATATAATAAATATTATAAAAAGAGTTCCCCCGGACATATATCTTTCTTTTTTCTAGTCTTCTTTTTTATCACGAGTTTTCGTAAAGTGGATGCCATTGAAGGAGGTTATCTCTATGTATGCTTATTCAGCAAGCGAGGAGTCTTCAGCTGATTAGCTGATGACACTGAATTCACCATTTGATGGACTTCCCTTCTATTCAGAAGGACATGAATATATAGCAAAATAATTTCAAATAATGTAAAACTCGGAGTCAATAATAATTCGAGAGAATTTCTTAAAGCCGTGCTAAATGCAATTATCATACAAGCGTGAATTACACATTAAATTTATGACCGAGGTAAGTAGCTCAATGTGGAATTAGTTTGATTAAAAAAAAGAGAAATATTTGAATACTTAAAAAAATGCGAAAGAATAAACAGAAAGTAAAGCGTAAACAGGATGTTTGGGATTATAAAATTAAGAGTATTGTTTCTATGTTAAACTGCCATGAGTCAAACATCACTATCATCGCATGAAGAGCGCAAGTTGAAATGTCTCTTGTGTAACAGAGATCATGAAAGAAGCTAGAGAGAATAATGAAAGTTTTATGGCCACGTAGCTTCATAATAAACAGTCCGTCGGATTTCATATCTCAATTAGCACCGTATTAAGTCTTTGTTGCTCTTTCTATACATCACCCGGTTACCACAGAAATAAGGGCGCTATATTATAATTCAAACATAAACAAGTGTATGCGGCCGAGGTTGTGTTAGTTTGTATCGCGATCACCAGATAGCGCTAGTAGCTGAATCACCGAATCTCGCTTTAGCCATTAACGCACACTTTGCGCACCAGGTAGCGTTATAATCGCTTTCCTCAACATTTAGTATACGCGTAACAAGGCGCCAAATTGCGGATACGCTTCGCGTCAACCGCAACCCATAACATGGATTTCTTTGGCAGGAGAGAAAGTTCAAAACGGTATTCGAACGAATATACTTTTATCAACACACTACAAGAAGAAATGATCCTTTCAAGATTCTTTAAATGTTATTTGATAATAGCATGATAATATTTCATGAATCTTGTGAATTATGCAAGGAAAAATAACTCCTAAGTTTCGTTTTTATAGGAATTGTCATTTTAATACTTTGTGAGACGAAAAAGACTGCATTGTTTCCTAATGGTTGCGTATACTTTACGATATCCATAGTAACTTTCACTTCGGTAGATAGGCGTACAAAAGTTCCAAAACGTAGTACCTCATTGCACGTTTTAGAATGTTAATGATTAATCTGTATATAATAACGAAATCTCAGTACGATTGTGCACATATTTCTGTAAACCCAAACCGACATTTCTTTCTCTTCGGATTTTTTAATTGGATGCTTCCTTAACACCTACAATGTCAAATAGTTCATATTTAATTATATGTTTGTTCGGAGTTCTCTGCTCATATTTTATACTTCGTTATATGATATACGAAGTAAACAAAATAAATAATAGTCTGTGATTTTTTTTGTATCGAGTCGTAGGGGTGGTAGTTGAAGGAGGATCGTCAGGTTAGCAACTAGTGTTTTATACAATGGGCACTGGAAAATGGAGGAAACCCTCTGCTCCGGTTGATTGCGCTCCAGACGAGCCACATTTGTCAACACTCACCCGAATGATTTTCAATTTTAAAATAGTGGAAAGAGAATTATTTAGAACTCTTACAATCTCTTCAATTACGACGACAATAATCGGCTCAATGTTCTCCGATAAACGAAATCGTCGATAATTTGTAAGGCTCAGGTTTCTTCATAATCCCAAGTGTTTTTTGGAGGGGATTACTTATTAAAGATGTAATACTTTATTGCATACTATGCTAAATTAACGTGGTCAAATGTAGATATGTAGTAATATTTCTCTATTATAATAAAATAACAAGTATTTTCTCACGACGTTACGGGGCGTGATTATTTCCGAGGAGAGATATACTTAAAGACTTCTATATAATTTAATTACAATAAATTAGGTACTCATTTCGTAACTTACGAGTAAATCATTCTTTTTCTTATTAAGTGCTCCTGATAGCAAAAAGAAGTCGTATTAAATCAGTTTCATAATAACCATTTGAACGATTTTAGTGAATTTTTTTCAAACTTCCGAGACATATGACTAGCATATATTACAAGCTAAGTTTTATGAATATCATACATCAATACAACAAACATGAGATTTTTCATTTTTTTTCTAATTGATTACACAAAATAATCTACGGATTAATTTCCTTTGTGAATCAATGTATTCACAAGACAATATGTGGATTCATACCAACAGTCACGTAACATGACACGACTTTGTTCACATATTTAACATGATTTTTCTTAAAATTTGTCCATCTTTAAGTTTAATATGATATTTATTTATATGATGCGTTTATGTATTATATTTGGGATAGAGAATTAGTGTTATGTATCGTAGTTTTATATTTTTATATGTATTATATTTAAGATAGAGAAAATACAAAAATTCCTTGTATTTACTTGATTGTATAACTGTCCTACAGACAGTGAGGATTTGTATTTTAGTCAGCATAAGAGTGGGAGGGCGTAACTCAATATGCGACGCATAACTCATCAGTGCGTCACACAGGGTTCAGAACCTCATCGATTCTGTAACAGTTTTGTTGATTAAGGTTTTCACTTAACACGACATTTTCATTTTTTAAATTTTTCTATTTTTGTAATTTTTTGACCTCCAAATTTTCAATGACGCAGTTTGTGTTACGTCCCCCCTCACCTGTGAACATCCCTGCTTAATGAGCAACGTTTTTAGAGTTGTTATCTCGCATGTGACAGTCCATTGAGGTTGGTAATATTGTGGGTTCTGGTAGCTCTCACCTTCACAGCTTCATGCTCTTGACTATTGTAATTGAGCAAGCGTGCAAGGTAGTTCCAGTAAAAGTTCATCTAAATAGGGCCAGACTCCAAATGCGTAGATAACAGATTAATTTGATACTCAAAAGCTGCAGAATAAAACATATGTCGATGAAAAGAAAATGAATTAACAGACAAAATAACTACATAATTCTGTTAAAACACTAAATTTTAGTTCATGTTCATTGCATTGTTCAGTTCAGAAACTTGTATGACAATATGATGGAATGCTGAATATGGAAGGTCGTAGCAAGTGGCCCTCCTCGCCACAATGGCGCTCGGTGCCAGTTTTCAACATCTCCTTCCCACCCTGCGCAACACAGGTCTTAAGGTGGTAGTAGTAGTAGTAGTAGTATAGACAGAATTAAATCGCAAAAATATCTGAAATCGGCGTAAATAAACAGAGTAACAGAGTAAGTAGTATTTTTGACATCACTTTTATCTATAGGTGATAAATATTTGAGAAAGCTAGTTAACTTTTTCTGAGATGAGATGTATAAATCACGAAACCATTGCGCTCGGTCGACATGTTTTTCTATATTCTTTATGCATCGAGTTCCTGAATTTCGTTGTACCATATTATTAACTGATAGATACGAGTAAATCGTGGTTTTTCTTCATTATTATTCTCATTTTGTGTTTTAAAACAACTATATTTAAAACAATTATACATTTCCGTGATTTGATTAGCCTGGAGTGCTGGTCCCACCTTAATAATTCACGTATTTCAGAAGCCACAGATTCGATGGCGATGAGCATTCTTCTTTCACATTACTTAGACTCTTACATAAACTTCAATCTCTTCACGATTTTTGTCATTCTTTCTGCGGATTGTTCTTGCAATTCACATTAAGTACACGTTTCCGAAAATTTGAAGCAGCGCCTACCCTTCCTGAAATTATAACAGCCCTCAAACAAACAAAAAATGGTAAAGCATCAGGTAAAGGTCGAATTTGCTCTGAAATTCTCTCAGCAAATGTAAATACAACAGGACAATGGTCAAAATACAAAAAAAGGGTGATCGAGCAAAATGCAATAATTGGTGTATTTCTCTGTTATCGGTACCGTATGGTCTTCTCACGTGTGATTCTCAACAGAATGGAACTGGCGTTGGAAAAAATATGGAAAGAACAGGCTGGCTTTAGACATAATCGTAGCTGTATAGACCAAATTAATACGCTTCGCCTTATTACAGAACAGACTGTAGAGTGAAATAATACTCTATATTTAACCTTCATAGACTTTGAATAAGTATTTGATTCCTTGCGACATAAAGCCATTTGACAAGTGCTAGGAAAGTATGGTGTACCTCAAAAGATAATAAATATCATCAAAGATATGTATAAGGATTATAGTTGTCAAATGGGAAATTATCTAACCCAATACCAGCAACAAATGGCGTGAGACAGGGTTGTATTCTATCGCCATTGTTATTCTTGCTGGTAGTGGATGACATTAGGAGAAGAGTTACTGGTGAGAAGGAACGTGTCCTTTGCTGGAACCTCTGTGAAGTATTGGAGGTTTTGGATTATGCAGACGACATCTACTGGTTGGCCATGAGGTACATCAATGCTCAACAAAAGGTATGGCACCTGCAACGCAAAGCTGCAATCGCTTGATTATAAAAATAAATACCACGAAAACAAAAGATCTTCGTATTAAGCATAAAACTCAAAAAAGTCATTAAAGATTGACGATCAAGAGCTTGAAGAAGTGAACACCTATGTTTACCTTGGAAGCATTATTACGGATAAAGGTGGAAAATATTCAGCTCAATCCTATATGGAGAACTAAGTTCATATCAACAAGGACTAAATTAAACATCAAGACAAACGTTAAAGCAGTGCTCCTATATGGCTCTCGGACATGGCTGATCGATAAGTCTATAAGGCATAAACTTCGAACATTCGTCAATAGATACCTCAGGAAAATTTTCAGGATATTTTGGCCGTTAAAAATACAAAATGATGCCTTGTTCGAACTCGCGGGCGTGTAACCAATAGAGAAACAAATCCAAAAACGTAAATGGAGGTGGATTGGCCATACTCTTCGAAAACCGGCGGACAACATCGAGAGACAGGCACTGGAATGGAATCCGCAAGGTCAACGAAGAGTGGGACGTCCAAGAGGACCACGGCGAAACGGTGGAAAGCTACGAGGAGTCAAGGAACCTATGGCGGCGAATCGTGTCAGATGGAAAAAATTTACTGAAGCCTTAAGGATTGAAGAAGAAGAAGAAGAAGAAAAGAAGAAGATAAGAAGAAGACGACGACAATACCTCTGCGAGACGTTGTTGCTATAATTCCTTAAAAATATATTTTGAAAGAAGACATGATTTTACAGAAGGCATCGATCACTGTGTGTTATGCAAATAAATATTGAAAAAAAGAAAACGTAAATAATGATACAGATCAAATAATATTACTTATTTCAAATGTACCCTTTGAAATAATTTGTCACGCTTCAAAACCTTTCAACACGTTTCGGAATGAATAAAACGGATTTTTTTATTACCATAGTCTGCATTCCAAATAATGTTACAAATAACTTTAAAATCTCATCTATTTATTTACATTGCTGCAATTTAGTCATATAAGAAATCACAGTTGTAAAACGTTGAGAAAACTAACGTAAGTTAACTGTGCTTCTAGAATGAAAAACATTAGTAATCAAATTTAGTTTATTTGAAGGTACAAATAAAAGCCACTGTGACATTTTTTCATTTCATCACTTTGGTACAATTAAACAAATCATTTTAGAGAAAAAGGTTCCATGTAAAACTTTAAATAAACTTCCTACTCCAATATTTTCATTTACTATTTTTCCTCATGGGAAAACTTTTTTATGTCAATAGGTTGGAACATTTACGTTCATCTATATGAAATAATACATGCTGGTTTGAAAATTATTTACAATATTATTTTGATGAAAACCGTTGCTCTCTGACATGAATATTCTTTACTTGCGAGAAATTTTAATTTTTTTCTACTTCTTTCGGGGAACTAAATCGCCGGTTGAAATGAAGCGCACTCCGTAGAACCGCGACTACGCCGCAGTCTCACCTCTGCTGACAGCTCGGTGCTGTAGTAACGGTTGTGTCCGTACGGATGAAAAGTTTCAAGGCTGTGTTGCTGAACCGACGTATCGGCCGTTGGCAACGCTATGAGTAGACGGAGACTTACGCACAAAACTCGAATTCGGCCATTGGACGAAATAAACGTACAATGCTAAAGTCTAGCTGCCGTATGAATAGTTACCAAATTCGGGACTGCCAACCTATATTATAGATTCCTCCTATGTCGAACATTATTCGACTTAGTGATATTTTCATCTTATACGTTGTATTCACTACCATCAAACTTGACACAATACCTCTGTCCTTAAAATACTCGCTTTTTATCCTTTGTAGAGTAACACAAAATTAATATTCCTATTAATAAAAGACATTGCATATATTATCAAAGAAATCTTAATTTTTTAATCTATTTTTAACGAAATTTATTTTATGGTAGTCTCTTTGTTGTTTCCACAGCGTACACCCGTAAGGTAGTGTAAGTGCTATCAAACGATTTTAATATCAAACGACTATCTGAGGCAGTCCAAGTCATAACGAGTGTCGGGGTTTTTGTTTTAAAAATATTGGTGGTGACTCTCCTGAAACACCACTCGAGTCCGCTATCTTTGTTCTTTTGGTGTCCAAACTCCCGATAACTTGAGTATAGTTTTGGCAGATGTGATTTGGCCAGAACTAGTTTTGAGTGTTTTTAAAACACAGTACTAGTTTTCGAAGTTCAGCGATTGCCAAAACGAGTTTTGAGCGTTTTGAAGGACAGGACTAGTATTGAACATTATCACAAATAATTAAGTTTTCTGTACTTTAAGTTGATATAATGTCTAAAGTTAAAATGTTATATTTATATAGGAGACTAAGAAAAGTGACATTTCCGCTGTTTAGTGCTTCTAATGTTCGAACTGACGGAAAATTTTCATTTCTCTCGTATATTTTCATGATTTTTATCTTTTTATGAACTGAAACTGAATAGTTAAAACATCTAATATTATAAGTCTGTAAATTAATTCCTTCCGTCATTTTTATCTTCATGTATAACCATAGCTGGGCAGAAAAAGGTCAATCCATTACTCGTTAATTAAGGAAGTTAACATTTTGTTTAACTTTGTAACTTCTAAGATAATTTCTAAAGCAATTACCGCTTTTATTTTTTTATTTTTTGTGTGTGTGGCTTTAGGGCTCGTTAACGTCAAGGTTATAGCTCATTTATTAACTTCCGTTAACTGAAGTCCGTTAATGTTTTTAAGCCTTGCTCGCACGGTGGATCAGAAATTTATCATATCTCACATCGTCTAAACCGACAACCAGTAATTGCTCAAGTCATCCGAGGTGCCCGTCCTTTTTCGGGAATATTTGTAAGTGCTCGGACATCGAATGCTTTTGTCTCGAATGTCTAGTGCTCAATACCTCAGTGTAGTAAGAGATTCTCCAGCTACGTGTCGTAGGAAGAGCCTGAAATAGTAAATTCTCTCGTTACTTCAAATACAATAAACACAACTTATTTAATCTTTAGAATCCTTGTCTGATATGTGCAAGATAAATAAAAGATTGTAAAATATACTCGGGATGAACACTTTTCTACCAATCCCGACACATAAACCCTCAAATGTGCGTAATTGCCATTTCAAATGTAACATTTGAGAAATAAAATATAGTGATTATTTTAATATACGTGTTCCACAACCAGGTTATGTATTATATTCAGTAACATTTATTACCTCTACTTCTTCTTTAAAATTGGTAACAAATTCTCCTTTAAGTTTTAATAGTGGTTACATTTGTACGTTGTGCGATGTTAACATTTTGGCGATCCCTCAACCCACCTTATTTCAGTTCATCACTTGTCGTAGCTCCATTTCATCTGTAATTTAGTTTTTGTCCGTATATAACAAAATTCAATCCGCATGATAGGTGTCAGATCCAAGGAAATTTTCTCATGTAAATTTTTAATACTTACTAGCCATTCATTTCTATAGCAATTGACAACTAGCGATAGAGAAATTGATCAGAAATTGGACGTAAATGAACTTTTTGTTAGGGGTAGCAAAATAACATCTGTTGACTCTACGGGATTACAACGGGTTGGAGAAACGACACTATTCCAGTTAACGCCACTTCTCATAGTGAAGGTGAAAGAGGATCGACTGTGTTGACCTCGCGCGCTGGTCCTAAGAATACGCTCAGGCAGCTACAACGACGAATGCGATGCTGGAGGCTGGCAACACAAGGATGCCAGATGCTTCCCGCTCTGCGTTCAAGAACTCTCCAGCGACAGTCGTTACTGAAGCACCGAGGAATTTAACCTGACTAAAGAAAAGATTTGCTTTTGATTATGTTTCATTGGACTCATTCGAAATTTCTGAATGACTCATCTTTGCTCGGATGACTATGATGTATAGTTGAAGCAATTTGGACACATGATTTATAATAAATCCTAAAACTGGTTAGAACTTCCAATTTATTCTTATTACCACAAATTACAGACAATAATGAGTGCAAAGAATATAATAAATAACAAAATGGGATGCGAACCATGAATATTTCAACTATTGATCAACACTTCTCCCTCTACACTACTGACGACTATCGGATACAAACTTATTCAACTACATTAAACTAAAACGACCGTATTCAGAAATGAGACCATATGTGAAAACGTTTTCATCCTAAAATACCTCTACTCTGTAAATTTCATAATTGGTAACGTCTCGTTCGCTCAACTCGTTCCAAAAATGGCAGCGCCTTGATTGCAATTCCAAAATAATTCCAAGTATTGATATTGGAATTTAGTGGAGAAGAAAAAAATCGCATTGTGTTTTCGAAGAAATAATTGAACTGTGTCCGTCTGAAAATCAACAAATCTTTGAAAGTAACTGTTCGTGGATAATGTTCTTAAACAAGTTTTTGCTTCCAGATATAAATAAGCAAGCAGAATTTTAACTCTTTCGTGTCACAAAACAGATCAAAAAGGAAAACATATCGAGATCGCGAATTAAAATTCTACATTCAAAAATAACTCGGAATTATCTGACTAATGAAGATGTCCAGATTATGCCAAGCTTTTTTTGAATATAGAATTTTAATTCGCTATCTCAATGTGTTTTCCATTTTTTTGTTCATTAGGTGAATGTCAATTCTTCATTCCCTTATGTACACGTACATGTATTGTGTATACGTATGTTGACTTAACACAAACATGTGGACAAAGCGATCACATTTGGTATCGGTTTACAGTTTATCATTCACAGTTCACTAAAAAACACGACTGTTTGTTATGAATACATTGTAAACCGAAGGCTGGTAGAAAATCCTGTAAAATGTCGAGTAAATTCACGTAATGTCCCCGTATTTTGGGCAAATAGTCTCTTCAAATGTTGGCAAACACGACTAGATAATTTACAATTTACATTATTCTGCTTTCATGCAGATCTAAAACGTAAGTTGAACTAGAGTTTGCGGCAATATTAAACAGTGATGTGTAGATAAAGCAATTGACTTTTATCATTTTTGTAAAATAATTTGGTCATTAACTAATTGGATTGTAAAATTAATTTAAGGAAGTATGTTCCACTTTAGTTGATACTCAATAATCAGATATAATTAAATGTGGCGAAAAGAAAAATGACAATTCACTCAAATACATTTTTGTGCGATATTTAACACTAAACTGTTCGTTTAATAGACAATTTCAGGTTTGGCGACCAGTCTTATACAAATAGGGTAATCGAAATTTGTGAGCCCATTCGACTACGTTCGCCCTGAAGTACTCCGTAAATATTTCCATGAAGCATTACGGTAGTATACAGTTTTTCTCACTAAATTTGAAAAATGTTGTTCAGAGACAGTGGACCTAGGCTCTAGGAAATGCCAGATAGGTCATAAAATATAAAGAGTGCGGTCTTACACAGACCCTCGATGTAAGAATTTTGCGAAATGGTAACCTCGTATCAGGTTCGAGAAAAAACGTAGTGTGGCTAGACTGGAGGAACAATGTGCCATTGGTTCCTATTCCTTCAGTCATATGTTGTTCAAGGTGGAACATCAGTTTTCGTATGAAATGTGCTTCCAATCGGAGAAAAGAGTTTCTTCCTAATGTATTACTATTGCTTCCGTGCCAACATTTCGCAGTCATACCAATAAAATAAGAGCAGCGATCAATATACTCACCATAACGTGAGCCGTACCACCGGACTAAGGATAGGGTAAGCCGGGGTACAAATTTGCACGGGGCAAAGGTTTGTATTGAAGTTTGAACAGATGGGAGAAAATTTTCCGCGTAAATCCGACACGTAGCACATTCGTCTTTCTCCCGTCAGTCGTCTTGTGGAAACCCCGTCGACTCCGTGTACTGCACACTGGAGAAAATGAGGTGAAATCATTTTTCTCATTTTCGATGTTATTTTTCCGCAATATTTTGGTAAAATTAGGTACTCAACATAATTGTCAAAGGTTTCAACCACTTTTTATATGTTTAATATCTATAATAGTCTTTCAAATGCCACCTTTAGATTTCGGGTTTCCTAGTTTGAGGAAGAAATTCCATCCAAACAAAACTGTTCGAAAAAGGGCAAAAGTTTGCAAGTGACTTGGAACAAAGGTTCGCAAGTGCCTATCCGTGAACCTTTGCCCCACACCTTCAAACACTTGCCACTGACATTGTTTCAAAGTAAAACATTTATTCCTTTCTTTTCCTCTTTTGTGTACTATTCATGGATTACTGATATGATAAAAGTAAGTATTGAGTATTCGGTAATTCATGGAAGACTTCGATCAGTCTTCAACGAGGATCAAGATAAAAGAGCTGGTTCAACATTTTGTTGATTGAGACGAAAGATTTTTCGGGCTCAACCTAAAATCCTTGAGATTTCTACTTTACTCTTACTCTAAGAAAAACAATATTAAATGCCCATTCTCAGAGTCTACTTAGATGGCATGGGCAGATTTTACCAAAGCATTCATGAAAAGGAACAGATTATCTCGAAGAACTCCACGAAAAGCGAGTGTGACTCGGACCATTGAATAAAAGATTCCAACTCAACCATTACTTTGACAATTTGGAACAAACATTCCTTAAATACATGTTTCCACCCCATATAATATTTAACTTGGACGAAACTGGGGTTCAAACGGTTCCCGATAAAATTCCCAAGCTCATTGCTCCTGAAACTGGAAAAAAATGAGGTTGGCAAGTCTGTGTTCGCAGAACATGGAAAACTGTCACTGTGGTCTGTCCTATGAGTGCCACTGGAAACTTTGTACCTCCATATTTTATATTTTCAAGGGAGAGAGATGAGTTCGCAGTGCGAATATTTGCCCCGCGGTGCAAACCATTTTTATCGACGGTTAAATGAATTCCAAGCCAGTGAAAAATCAAAGTGTCAAAAATGCAAACCTTTACGCCGGCTTACCGTATATGATTTATCTTTAATCCCTAACGCACCAGACGTAACAAAATCCGCTATTGCATGAAGAACCAACTCAGAACAGAATAAGTTATGAACCAAAAGGTGGCAAGACATACGTAGACAAGGATAAAATTGCGAGACAAAACACAAAGAAAGAAAGAGAGACCTGAAACAGAGACTCAACCCCAGGTCTTATGGCCGAGATACTGGGCTGATATTGTAACAATAAAATGAATGAAAAATGAATTACTTCTCACTGTCATGAAATATCAGCCATGTCGTAAAATTGTTATTAGGGTGACAATTATTTACATGAAAAATTCTTGAATTTTACTATTCAAATCATTATTAGACATTGCAAAAATTGCATAAAGCTGTATATTGCTTGTGTTTTACCGAATTACTGACGAGTTATTGAAGAAGATCACGGTTGATGTGTATAAATAAAATTTTTCTTCTCTCGTGTCAAACTCGCAGGATCGGTTAATTCAAAAAACAATACAGAATTTTTATTCAATACTTTAGAATTTATTTGTTCAAAAAGTGAACTCTATGGACTTGTTTCATATACGCAGCAGAATCTCCGTGGATATGGTTTCATTACTTCCGGACAACCTAAGCAAACATTCTCTGAAATTTTAATTTTATTTCGTGGTGTTGGTACACAAGTCGATGATCCCTTACTAAACAGTCATAATACAATGGTCGAAATCTTCCCTTATATAGAAGCACTGATTCTTTATTGCCTATTTTAAATTTGCTGTACCCTATCTGCATGATAGTTCAGCTTGTTCTGTAAGACCTAGACACCGGACTCTCCAATCTGTGAGAAATAAACAGTGGAATGAAATTGGCATGTGTCGCCTTCATGTCACGGCCACTGTGTCCCAGTGCGCCAGTGACCTTCCGCTCCTGCCATTCGCCAATTCACATCATCTCTGACGTTCAATTCGCCACTCCAATTAGCGGTGTCGCACTCCAACCGTTGACTCAATCCACGAACGCGCTCCCGTCGAATGAAGTATTAGTATTGCCATGACCTCCAAGACACATGCAGACATCAATCGGATTTTCAAAACTTTTCCTTATTCTTCCTGGGGTATGTTCAGAGAAAATAATTTTCTTCTTCAATGTGATTTTTAAGTGAAGATAATGGCACAGTAATATATATCACGTGGAAAACTGAAAGAAAGTATCCGGACTCAAAACATGTTACATGTTCAGTCTTTCCTTTCCGCTTAAAAAAGTAATAAATAACTAAATAAAAAAATCGAGATCTCTTCGGCTCCTAGATTTCGGATTGACTTCCACAGGATCTATTCACGTCCGGTGTCGTATGTCTATGAATGAGTAATAACGAGACTTAATTAACACAACCGTGTATCAAATGGAGCTAAAGAAATATTTTTGGTTTGCTTTGGAAAATGACTGGACAGCGTTTACTAATACTGAACAGTTCGTGAATGTTTGGTTCCCTCAATAATGACCTTTTCCAAGAATCATTACTTATGTTTCACTAATGGATTGAAAATCGAGAAAATATTGAGGTTCCTTCTGGTTGAGTTTCTTTACTGTCTTCCCATTCTGCTCTAGTGCTGAATTCTTAGGAACAAAATCTTATTCATTTATTTTTAATTTCTGTTTATTCTTGAAATAAATCTTCGTCTAAATCTTTTGTTTTCCTAGCAATTAATTTAAATTTATCGAGTAGGTATTGAAAACAATAAATTCAACAAAACTAATTTTTGCATCAGAACTCAGAAAACGAATGGTGTAGTTGATGATATTGGTGTTTGGACACAAAACGGTGAAAACATGTTATTTGTTCTAACAATTCGGATTATTTCAACATAAATGAGTTCTTCACAATATTAAAGAAACATCTTATGTATCAATATCACAATATCCAAGGGACTGGGTATTATTATTGCCATACAGATCGTTATACAGAGAAACAGAAATTGGATGTAATACGTTTAAAAATAAAGTAATACCGTAAACCCAGACAAGAAATATGTAATACACAAAATTTTACTATTATTTACTCACATTAAATTTGAAAAAAGCTATTTTAGTATTTTCTGCTGTATCTACAAATGTTCCCCTGTTACACTCTGTTATTTTCTACTCTCGTCATTAATGGAAGAAGTCCTAGTTAGCTTCATCTTCCCCTTCCAAAGCACTGACCTTACTTTTCCCAAGCGATTTAAGCTAGTGCTGAAATGACTTGAATGTCTGAAATACCATCGTTATGAAGAGCATAATATTGGGCACCTTCGGGGTTGTTGTGGGATAGTTTGACTTTGACTCTGAGTGAAAGAATAAATACAGTTTTGTAATGGCAAACCAAACAATCATCATTTATTTCAACGTTTTAGAGAGATTATAGTTATAGGGAGAATCATTATAAAATGAGGCTACTATATTGCTTAATTTTGTATCACGTGTCTTCCTCTACAAACTCATGGAAAATAGAGATAGCCCGCTAATACTTTAATAACTTCAGAAATCCAACAATAAAAGTTGCAGAATTCATGAGAAAAATGCCCTAATTATGAAAATAAAATTTAATGTAAATAAATGATGATTTTGTGGCGTCACTAGTGATCGCCTCGCAAGAACTTACTCCGAGGATGCTTGCAGGTTGCTGGCAAATCAGTCTTTGTGTATTACGAACGCGGCGTAACCCAAAAACAACACCTCCGCGAAAACCGTTAATATTTTTTATAGAATCACATGATATGTAACAATGTTTAATGTAAAGTCAAAACTATTCTAACCTCTCTTAGCGGTAACTCGTATTACTGTCACTCAGAGGAATAACCAAACCTGCTTCTTCAACGGCCTTCCTCTATTGCTTCATTTCATTAGCCGCATAGTCAATTTCCTGATTTGCAAGGTCTTTAATGTTGCTTCACAATTAAAACCGGCGTGAAAAGATCTTGATAACCTTGTAATTTGGTTTTAAAATCCGAAGTACTGAGCACGGGTGCATTTACTCTACACTTTAAAATATTTGATGTCTGAGAATTCTACAATTAATATTAAAATTCTATATTGTTATTAATTATAATTAGCATTACAGTGCTATCTCATTTTAAATAACAATTATAATCAATCCTGTCAATAAACAGGAAATTGTTATAACGGACCTGAAAAACAAAACTTTCTTGCTGATCGATGTGGTAGTAATAACTAATAACAATTTAGCGTAGAAAGAAGCAGAAAAGTTGCTCAAATGTATGGATTTGGCTATCGAAATTAAGTAGGATGTGGGTGGGTTAAACAGAGATTATTCCTGTCATTGTAGGTTCTTTTCGTGCGCTTTCTGTACATTGAAAGAATACGTACCAGGCAAACAAAATTAATGGTAAATATAAGAGGTCGCTCGTTTTGGCACAGTCCGCATTTTAAGGAAGTACATCTAATACTTTAAAGAGCGCGTAGCATCCTGGAATTAGAAATTTCAACAAGTTAGAACACCTTTAGATATGTGAAGTGAACACTATTACATCAAAATAATGATAATACTGTACATGTACGTAATATTCATTAGTATTCGCTAAAGCTGGCAAAATTAAAGTTGTTGATTTAAATGACCATGCAATCTATGCCTCTATTTGATTAAACAAATATTAATGCAGTTTCAAACAGTTTTGATATTTCCTTTCACACATTTCAGATGTTTCACAAATCGCTCGGCTTCACGTACGCGAATATTATGGATTGAAGGTTTTGTACAAGAAAAATACATAGAGTTAAAAATTAATATAGGCAACCGTCTCTGCTGCAAGTTGTCCGTGTTAACATGAGACATAAGATAGTGAGAGATGTTGCCCTCTCGCTCGCATACCCGCTTGGAAGAGGAAAGGTGCGCAATGACTTGAGCGAAAGAGACAGAAACATCTCTCATCCTTTTCCCCTCCGGACAACCGGCGTATAAGGCTGTTGGGTCTAGGTATGTAAGTATGTGTATATATGTCTATGGAAAAATAAGGTATCTGAACCGCACAATAAAGCAGAGGTAGACCTAGAACAGATTAGGTCTTTCAGGATAAAAACGAAAATCTGAGGAGTAAATCATGTCCCTTGGATAGAGAATGAAGTGAAGGGTTGAACAGAGGTAAATGAGAGTTAGAAGAGAAGGACGCGGCCTGACCTTCAACGTTTCTAGCGGAGCGACAGTGCTTCGCCTGCGCAGTCGTTAAGGGCAGCAAAGTTTCCGGAGGTCGCAGCCATCATTACAGCGTCTCCAGGGCGACGAGACGGCTCCTTGCCTCGTTGCACGGCGCGCGTGGCTGACGGAAATCAAATTATGCGAAAAGGGGAAGTTTAAGGCGTGGGGGAAGGTGAAAAAAAGAGCGATGGCGAGTCAAACTGAAATATTCAAGCGGGTGACGGCGACAATAGTAGATAGTGGATGAGACGAGAATTTTGATTCGGTGTCCGAAGGTAACACTCCTTCGTCAATCTACATTTCTCTATTGATACAAGGTGATAGTGTATGCTCGGAACGTGATAGAGTCATATGAACTTTAGTACGTCATGAGATATTAGCGTTAATGTTATGACTCCCGCACATCGCCAACTTTTGGTCTGAAGACATTTATGACACTTTGACCGTTTTAGTAGAAATGGGACTGCACACAATAGAGACTAAAGGTTATCGCGCCGTAAGTCATCCCCTAGCACAAAAACTGCCCAATTTCGTTTCGTGAACTGGGAGCTCTGTGGTCCAGTTCGTTTTCATATTAAGTTCAGAAATTATAATTTAATTCCGTTTCAATTTTTATAAAATAGTTGTGAAATAAGTGAGAGAGGTCCCCTGCCAATTCCGTGCCGTGGACGTGACATATTGCGCGCGGTGCGGACTCATGTTCAAGGCAATGATTCGGTGTCGGTCGGTGGGGTTAATACATAGTTAATCATTGCGGAATTCTTTCTCCGCATGAATCTATAAACACTCGTTTGACTCACGTGTCGGTCGCGTTGAAGTAATTTTTGACCCAATCGTTAGACGAAAAGTACAAAAATATATGTTAGCTGTTTTGTACACAACTTGACTCAGTGACATAAATATCAGTAATATTTTCAAGTTAAAATATATTAAAATTAATGAGGTTTCCCTTTTATAATTGTATAATCACTTTTAAAGTACTCGTCCAATGCCCGTATTAAACTTCAGTCAAACCAATAAACATAATACTCGTCAGTATTATCAGTATAAAATCATATCAATACTTACCGTGGAGAATATAGACTTTTGAAGACTTAGCAACACACATAATTAATAAAACATTACGTAGTCATAAAGATTGGAATAAAAGACAAGACTCTATAGCCTTCCTCGTTGGTATTTTGCCTCCACAATATCTCGTCGGATTGCATACTACTACGTGTTCGTGAATATGCGTAGAATTTTCATGATAATGCACCAATTTATATTTTCCTTGTCAATACATATATCCTGCAGTACGGTTCTTCTTTACTCGGACTTCGAGAAAAAGTTTTGTTGAAATAGTCTCACTCGAAAACTACTCAGCAAATTGAAACGAAACTTTCACGGTCGTATTTATTAGGGATGATGATTGCATAGTGATTTAGATTTCATTTTTATACATCAGAGTTTGAATTATAAATAAGAAATACCAAAAAAAAGTCACTATTTTATTACATATTGAGACTTCTATATTGTGTTTTAATTATTAATACTAATTAGTTGATTAATTATTGATAATTAATTAAGGAAAATCTTTAAAAAATTGGAATGAAATAAATTAAATTTAATGAGTCACAGGGCTGAGAACGGAATACTCACTCCCATTGGACCAACTCACAATAAAATCGCAGCAATGTGGCGTTCAAATGACAACAAATATACTTTATTAACTATTATAATTAAAGATTTATCTACACACTCGGACACTGGTTAATGATTTAAACTCTACACATTGCTTCGCCTACTGCGCTACATAAAAGATCTCCTTTCTTTGTTTAAACATTTGTTTTGGTTACTCACCAACGTCTTCTTAGGAAGGGTTCATCTGTTCTTAAAGCACTTACCACTTTCAATCACATCACACATTCCTCTAAGCCTGATGACATTTAATTAACAATTTGTATTTTGCTAGGTCTTAATAAAATTTCAAATACACTCTTGTACAATTGTTATTGTGTCTTTTGATGCCTGACTGGATGATGCTACTTAATTTCACAGGAGCACTCGCGTGATTGTAGAGGATACTGCGTCGTCTCTCCCCGCCAATGTTCGATTCCTTTTTCTAGATATACTCGACCTACCCACATCAATTTACTTCCTGCGGTCGTCTTGTTTCAGAGTTGCGCGAATCACTTAGTATTTTATTTACTAATTCGGTTTTTGCAATATTTAATTTATTCTCGTGGTCTCTGAACTAATTGCATTTAGCATGCCTTCTGGCTTATCACACCGTGAACTCACGTTATAATGCGCTGTGCAAAAACGATGCCTTCTTTGGTCTCACAACTTGACATAAGTGACTATTTGCGGCTGGCTTTCCTCTGAAATGAAGATTTACTCCATGAGTTAGAATCCATTACCTCACTGGTCGAACTTTTATAGCGGTACGAGATATTTGCTGTTCTCTTGTAGCACAAGACTTCGAACTGCTCGTAAGGCAAACTTCGCGTATTCTTTTACTGTCACGTGCTAATTAGTCACAATTAATTTTAGCACTTTGTACGTTCTGTTTCATTAACTAACATTGATCATCGTCGACAATGTTTGTTCCTTAATTCTCCGAATTTTTTAATGAATTTTGACGCACTTATACAACACTGGTGTTGTAACAACTTTAACGAAAAACGACATTTTCACAGTCTGATAAAATTATCACTGTCTGAACAAAACTTTCTACCGTCTGCTAAAATTTTCTAGTGTCTTCTGTCTGCATAAAATTTTCACCGTCTGAGTAACTGCTATCTGGATAAAACTTTCTGCGTCGGAATAAAATCTGGCTTTCGAGTGCTTTCGTGCCCCTCTTTTTATAAAAAATATCGTCACGTGATGTTCTCCTTCTTATGATTTCTTCCCTCCAATGTACGCTTGTTGGTTTTCTTCCCTCTACAATTTCATTGGATATTCCCGAAAAAGAATTTAGTTGCTATTTCATTTAACCACTAGTTACACTAGGCTCCGCCCTTGGTGACTTTCGATTGGTGGATTCAGTTTTTCTTTCTTTCCATACTTCGATAGCTAGAAACGAAGATCAATCGGCCATTTTGTTCCTTACAAACAATACCCTTTGTGATATTTTTTCTGCGCAGCTGCGTCTGCGGCAAGATCCTCAGATCCCCAGTTTTGTGATTTTACGACGTTCTAGAGCTGGTCGCCCAGTTGAAACATGTTTCGAATGTCGGCATCCTTTTTGACCTTAAATTTTTATTACTTCTTTTGAATTTAGTATTTGCGTATTTTCGGTGAGAACATCCCTAAAATTTTCTGTTTCGAAACCCTCCGTCCTTTGCCAACTAACATCCCCAGAAACATGTGCGGCTACCTACTTCTTTGCCTTTTTTCGACGCGAGTACCTAGACTACTAGACCCTTCTTTGACATCTTCTACCGCCTCGATCTTTTCGCTCTCGTCAAATGTTCAACTCCATATTGCCTTGGGAAAATAATATTCCCTTACATCCGCTCTTTCTGAAGTCTTTATGTTAAAATGAATTTTGAGGTTCGTATTTCTAAAGAGTCCTTTTTCTAATTTTGCATGTTCAAACTTGTCTGTCCCTCGGCATGTGGTATCGGCGCTGCTTCTCTGAATCTTTGCAAATAATGGGTTTTATGTTGTTGTTTTTTGTATTCTTATATTTCTAAAGAGCCTGTGAGGTTCTGCCGACAATACTTTCCCATGCTTGCTCCAGACCACCCTCTGAGTTCCTTTTGCTAGCTACGATTTCTAAATAGTGATTCTTTATGAATTTTGAGAACGTGTTTTTAATTATTAGTTAATTCAATCCACGGTCTCAATATATATTATTGGTAGGAACAATATAATGGAGGTTGTGGAAGAAGATAGTGTTTCATGAACGTACTTCCAACACTTCCTTCGTAATGAATGTAAGGTCGAACTCTGTCTCTCGTACTTCAATTCCAATGGGGCGATTTATTTACTCTGTCTCTCGTAAGTGCTCATAGCATCTTCTAGGCACGGAAGTCACTGAGGTTCCTCTCACGCCTGCCCCTTGTCCTTCATCGAATTTCAAAACAAACTTTCGCATGCAGTAGTATACTTAGGTTTCGTAATGGCGTATCGATTTCTCACTTTCGACTTTCGAAAATCTACTGAACTAACTCAGACACACTTACCTAAGTACATTGTATTATTGTTTAATTTCTACTATTCAGTAGAAGACCCTTACATAGAATTATAATTTTCAAACTTCCCTTTATAATTTCGTGTTCACTGAAATTATTGATTTCACCTATGATATAAACGTATTTCCGTCAAACACCAGAAATTATGCACGGCACAAAAACTTCAAAATAGAATTTATTGTAGAGCATATATTCGTATATGGAATGAAGATAAGGTCGCCGAGAACAAATTTCCATCAAATTCAATTACTTTTCTACTACAATTTTACATATATATGTACCATACTTTACTCCGGTAAAATACATGATTAAAATTTGATACCTGTAGGAGCAAAATGCAAAGTGAACACATACGAACAGTGTAATTTGGAGTGGCGTTGACCGCCATGGGTACTAATATATTCTGCTTGACTTAGATTGTAGTGAGGTCCTTAGTCTATTCCATGTAGGTAGGCAAATACAACAAATTTGGTTCGAAATGGATGAGGTACGCACACATTTATGGAGGAGGTTTATACTGTACAGAAATATACGAAATATTTCAATCCAAATAAATTTGGAATTATCAACTGTACATTTGAATGGAATTCAATGCTCATTTAATAGATACAGAGAAGAAGATTCATGCCCATGTAGAAAAAAGTGTGAATTATACCTCATGTGGCTTGTGAACTAGTTTGGTTTGAAGTTTGTGCACATTATGTGAGAAAACTATTCAGGATCAGGAAGCACGTATTACTGGATTAAAAAACTTCATTAATACCGAAGTTAATTTTCATTTGATCAGTATTCAGTACAAATCAATGAAATTGAGAAATAATATAGAGCAACACGAAAAACTGAATAATGCGCATATGTCCAACATGCGAAATGATCAATGCCGTAAATGGGCGCTGTCCTGAACAAATCAGGGGCAGAAAAAAATAAAGTGTAGTTAGAAAAAGATTAAATAAAAATGAAGAATTTAATTATACAACAAAATTCAAAAGGACTGATCAAATTAGAAAGCAGAAAACAGACGGATAAAATCCGTTATTGTGAATGTTGCTTTCGAATTAGATGAAAACAAATTTCCCATTCAGCTTGGATAGTTGCTCGCAAAATCCCTCAAGTTAGTGGTAGTGGTGACCACTGAATAACACTCTTTATCTCCAGCAATATCATATATTTTCAAAGGGAGAAAGATCTGGAAACGATGATTGTAATCGTTTCAAAGTTGAGATTATAATGGATGTTTATAATAGTCTCACGGCTTCCTACTAGAGCGAGATCGACTTTGTTTGCTCGAAAAGGGCATATGTACCTTCAGGAGCAGCGGAATACATTTAGAAAGTCACAGTTCAAATATTTACGATTTTGAAAACATACACGGTTGGATGAAAAGCTCTGTGAAAGTGGAACATTAGGTCGTGACATGTCAAAAATGGTCAAAAAATGGTCAAACAGCATAGTTTTTTTAATGAACTTTTGCTTCATCATGAGAAAACCACATAATATTTTTTCCTTTTAGCGATATCTAATGTCCAATCATTGGAGTCATTTCATTATACACGCACTGAAAATAGATCTTCAGATTTGAAACGTCCTGTTCTAAGTTCTTCATACCTACATTTCATAACTGAATGTATTTGGGAAATCGAAGCTCGTACTGTCATGTTTTACCTCTCTTATTACTCCCAAGTCTATGAACAGCACTTGTATTCGCTACTATTTATTGTATTCGCTATTATTTAGTCTGATTCGCTTTCCTAATGGTAACCTTATTTTGTTGAAAATCGCTCAATGACATTAAAAGTCGAGAAGACCCTACAAACAATTTCATTTTAATTACAATTATTTCTAGTGTCAGTTTCATTTATCACTTTTACCAAATTGACTCCAGGTCTAGTCCAGGGTCTAGTCTAGTTGGTCTATTCCAGGGTCAAATCAGCTGGACCGGGGTACATTAATTCCCGGGTACACCTTGTTGCCATGCCAAGTACTCGTTTTTCCTTCTTCAGACTAACAATGACACTGTCGCAGCTGCTGCTAGTGGCATTGGAATCGCAAACACTAATGACTAATCACAGGTAAACGACATACTATCTGGAGATTGTCATCTTAACGGATATAGGACTCTAGGACTCAAGCGAAAGAACATGGATACATCGTTATCAACAAGGGAGACGTTTTAAAAGTATAGTGAATATGTGGCTTTATAGGGATTAATTCGAGACGAGAAAAGTTAGGCATGAAAGGAATAGCGAGACTGGATGAAGCAATGAAACGAGTAGAAACGAAAGAAACGACATATAAAAACCATGAAAGTAACGTTGATAGTAAGCAGTGAAAGAAGTCTCACAATGACTTTGTCGCAGACAAGATCAATAAAACCAAGATATAAACGGACGGTTTAATTGACTTCTATTTTAGCAGAAAATTTGTGAATACATAAATAAACAAATTCAGATTTGAGAATTGTAGTAGTCGCAGCTCGATAAATGGTGCGAGAATATTGGACAGTGCGGTAATTTCATTGGCATTACGCACAGAGACTTCAAACTCTATCTGCGATAGAAATGTCGTTAGGAGGTTCCTCATGTGACACAGACTGTACGCGGAAACTCATAGGGAAGCCAGGAACAAGCGATGGAAGGAGATTGCAGGGTCGAATCGATCGTGCGGACCCCATGAGTTTGGAACCAAATGGGGTGAAGGGAGATGTTGGATTAAAAATATATGTATCCATGGAGGTGATAGATAAACTCGTGTAGTCGTTACATTCAAGAGTCAGAAGTTTTGACTACGGAGCTGATTTTATAGAATGGAAAGAGTCAGGATCCCCTTCCCATAAATCCCTCCCCTTGACTGTTCCTGCAAGTTAAACAGGCATACCTTAAACCATAAGTATTCTCCAAATCTGCAATAGGTTTGGACCTGAACAGTCGCCTGCAAATACTTAGAGTTTACATTTTTGACTTTGGCAAATTTTGTTTACACTTATTACGCAGTTCCAATTGACACAGGGACTAATATGGTAGAACCAACATCTGTTTTTGTTCAGGGTAACCTCACCCACATATTTTCACCATCACGTATCCTTAAAGAGAAACGAGAAAGTAAAAATAGTAGAGTGATGAACATGTGTGGTGTGGAGAGAATACGCCACGCATGAAGAGGCGTGGGCAGACGCGGCTGCGACGCGGCGGCGTCCGGTGCGCCTTCGCGCTTCGGCCTTAAGTGCTGCAATTGAGGCAGCATAGGACCCCGCCAATTGACTGGCTAGAGGAGGCGGTGGGTTCGAGGACGATGAGGCTGTGAGCACAGTTCTTGCAGGTTGACAAGTTATAAGACATCTAATCCATCCCGTCCCTGTTGTATTTGGTGTGGGCTGTATCTTGCCATCATGAACAAGCTGGGATGGAGTCTTGCTTAATAGCACCGGCTTACCTTCAAATTCACTAAGCTCACTTTACAATACAGATCCAATAAAACAATAGTATTTTTTATTGAATGTAAAATCATATTATTAAACAATGAAATACAGAATTCAGTAATACAGTTTTGTTTTGTTTTTTGTCCGAATTTTCAAGGGAGTCAATATACAGGTCAACCTTCTTCCTATTTTCAGACTCTTCTAGTGACTACGCCTCTTGCTGTTTCGCGTAAGAAGGGCCCATCCCCACACGAGGAGGTGGGCGTAGCCTGTTTTTCAATCCTTGATATTGGGATTGGTCTTGTTCTGTTAAAACTTTATTGCATCACGAATACTACAAAGAATATTCACATACAGAGCAAATGCCTCATACAGCGGATTGTAGGATTGTGTCCATTGTAGGATGAGGTCTGATGTAAACTGATGAATCGGTACAAATAAAGTTTGACGTCAATTTCAATTCTTTTCATAAGGGCCATTTGGTTAACGTCCATTATCAGTTCTACACAATACAGAGAAGACACTATAAAATATGCAATCTAATCCCTCACATTAGGCCAAAATGGGACATGGGTCGGTTTAGAAAATGGACTGATGCAAAAATACAGGCTACAATAATTCATCAACAGCTGGTGTAATACAAATCATATATGAATGGCCCATTCTAAAAATTGAATATGATTTTTTAATAATTGCATTGAACAATATCATCGCCAACTAAGCTATTTCTACTTCTAACTACATAAATAAGTGACAACCTGTCACTGGATAGACTTCTGGATTATGCCTTGAGGTCAGCCAATTAACCTACACCTGATCAAATGGAGCATACAGTACTTAATATCAAGTGAATGGAGAAAATATTTTTGAATTATATCAACAGGAAAAATAAAGAAGTGTCATTTGGCCAGGGGAAAATTTTCTCAGGGTCTGTATTGGTTCTATATATTATCCATGCATTCAGCTGAGTGAGATCATGTCCGAGATATGGTCTATGGTCCGAGATATGACAGTATAGTGTTTATAAACTAAAAACAGAGGAGAAAGTTGGAACAAGTGAAGAGTAATCCTCATTTATAATTTTAACATTGCTACCCCATCATTCTATCCTCGTGAATCTTATCGTTTATTTGTATGCACAGTGACATAATTCTGAACCTTCACAATACACTACATGATATCAAACATCAAAGTACTCACAATATTAAAATAAATTTAAATTTTATAGAGTTTTAAATATATTTTTTTGTAGAATTAAAGTATGTTTGAGTATTAAGAATAATTATTCAAGAATAATTTTATACTTCAAAATTAGTTTTTGACAAATTTTGTATATATACGGCGGGGTTTGAACTTTCAAGTTAATTTAAAATTTGCACCGCTTTGTTAGCGTCTCATGACCCATGACTTGATACAAATCAAGAAACATTAGTAGCTATTTATTTTATACATCTATTATTGCATTTGTAGAAATATGTAAATAGTAACTAAGTGCCCGCAGTTTATCAGGGGTGAATTTCGGGTTTTTAGTTTTCTTCTAAATCACCTTTGCTAATTGATATTCATCAATGTTATTTATGTGGTGAGAAGTATGTTTTACGGTTTTTGAAAGTATCTTTGAAAAACAAATATGCATGACTGTACGACGCCAAATATCATTATATACCTTTATTGCTTTGAGAATATTTTGATTAGGTCTGGTTTTTGTGTACCCGGGTAGACCTCCAATAAACCCTACGCCCTACATAAGATAATATTGATTCCTACTCCTCCATGCCGTCAACCACCACCCAAGATCAGAATTACGGACACATTATTCCAGATCAAACAGAAGGTAAGTAGGATTGACGTGTATCGACATAAACTGTGTCTGGAATTAACTAGCTGCATGTATGCATTAGGTACTCCTCAGGGTGGGCGATGAAGTGTGACACAATACCATGAATTGCACTGTTTTACAATAACTCGCTTGTGTAAGTCACAAAGAAAAGGTAAGTAAAATTGAATAAATTCCTTTTCGTTATATCTGATCTTATTACAAAATCAAATTTGCTAGAACCCATAAGTTTTCCGTGACATGTAGAGAATATAAAAAGATAGTTTTAGAACACGTTTTAAAATATAAATAGACATTTTAGCTATCAAAAGATAAAAAAGATCAGTTGTTTTAAATTCATTATCAACGTACGATGCATTAGATTTAAAATTTTCAATATACATTTTTGTGATAGAAAATATAACTTACACTTGCATACGCTTTAACAGATTCCTATAGGGTGGGGCCCCCCACAAACATTCAGAAACATGTATTTTTATTCTTTACTTGTACTTACAAACAGATTTAAAATAAAACTTTTCATTGTAGTGGGAAGGAGTATTATCCTACTTCTAGTAGTAATACAGACTTGAAATGTGAAATCTATTGCTATAATAGTGTCATGAAAAGAAAATTCCAAAAAGAGAAATAAAATCTGAAAAGTGCCTTTACGAGAGGAATACTTTGCCACATAAGATTGCATTGTAAATGAAACACTGGAACAAAAACGTACGTACGTTGCGGGGAGATACTGCGTTTTTCATGACACGCTTGGTGCCTCATAGGAGCACTGAACGGAATGAATGAAGCGACATTTACGTCAGCGTAGTTGGCATCCCCTCTTTGTTATATAATGAAATAAATTGTTCTATAATTTTGTACTAATTATGTGCTTACTACGTGCGCAAAAAATATTCTTTATAAGTTTGTCTATGTTTATTTTTTTCATTTACACTTTCATGATACCATGTATTTTTGTTCTTCTTTTAGCCCTGATGATAACCAAAATTAAAGGTCGAAACGTCAGCATGATTTACAAAATTCTTTATTTTATTTGGCCCAAATACAAAAAACCACATCCCTAAAAATAATTCTGTTCTCGTTCGGAAAGTAGAAAAAATTGATCACGATAGTGAAGGTGCTAGCTGAAGGTTCAGTACCCCCCTCCCCCCACCCGCAGTGTAATAGAATCAGATTTTGGATAGTACACAAAATTATTTATGTTCATTTCATTTTTAACAATTTAGAATTATAATTTTCTTATTTATTTTTCAAATGAGAACAAACTTGACTATTCTTCAATTTGGCATTAGGCCATTTCCAGTGCCCGTCTCCAATGTACATCATCAGACTCACATTTTCAAACCTGCTGAAGTTTTGCAGGTATGGGTTCATTTTGTTCATTGAAGAATGATCAAAACTGTCTTTAAATTGTAAAATTTGGACGATTAGTTTATATTTTACAAGCGAAAATGAATTTGCGCCACAGCCGCCGCTGCCGCGATGAGTTGCCTCGGAGATAATTGATAAGAAACGAAATTGTAACTGATAGTATAGCCTGAAATGATGCGAAACTACTAACTGATAGATTTCGACCATATTATTGGTCGCGTTATGTTTTTTTCACGTCTCCTCGTTCCGACCCTAAGCTATAGGAGTATCGTATCTTGATGTAATCTGAGCATGAACTTAACGGCATTTGTAATATAATTATACTTCTATGACAACTTGACAACTATTGATCCGATGCAAATCATTACTTTTCAATTACTTCTTCATACACTCCCACCTCAAACCTTTTCTCTCCCTCCCATTTTTTCTCCTTGGGTCTGAATTTTGACCTGAACAAGAGGTAACACCATTCATCTTAGCGACACTAAGTACAGAAATTGGACTCAAGTATGTCATTTCCGATCATTCTTACATGTTCTCTCCTTTCCTTTACATGTTAGGATGCATCGTGAATTTAGGCTACATTGAGAGTGTATTTATTTTAGCGATCTGGAAAACTTTCGTATTAACACAAACATCTGTCCTTTTTAATGATATTTTCATGCCATCCTCTTCCCTCCAGGTACTAGTCGTGTATGGAGATTGATCGTGGCATTGAGTACGACACTATTTCTCAGCGACCTCAAAAATGATGTATTCATTTCAAATTCCAGTCGCTTTCGATTATATCTACTTTCACACTACTCCCATCCCTTACCCAAGAGATACTAGTGATGTCTTTTTTCCCATGGGGACTGGATTTAGATTCACACGTTATCAGGATATCACTATAAAAGCTCAACGATTTCAAAAACCGATGTCTTTTCCATTTCTGATAAATTTTATGTAATTTTTACATCGTATTCCCTTCCCAAGTAGTGCTAGGGGTGTATAGGGACTGATAGGAACAGGCATAATCGGAAATGTCACTATTAGTTGTCCCCGAAGACTATGATCGCGACACCAATATCGGTCATTTTCGTGAAATATTCATTTAATCGCCTTCTCACCCCCTACCAAAAGAANGGGGGGGGGGGGGGGGGAGTGACTGCGGGCTGAAGTTGCCTTGGGAGTGTCATTCGTCTCTTCATTCGTTAACGGACGTATTAAATACTAATATCGGTCGAGTTCGTTGAGTCGAGTCTAGGTTATCATCAAGACGGCGTCACGTCATCACACGACTCCATTGTACGAATAATTTACCGGATCCAGGACCGTACAGGATACCACCGTGATTGATGTGGTTGAACCCACAACAACAAGAACAACAAAATATCAAACTCCTTCCTATGGGGTTACCTGAACGTGTCGAGTTGTGTCGAAGTGAAAACGCGGGACATTTGACGTAGAGCAACGCTGTTCAGTTTAGCCCGCGGGCCACGTTTGTGCAATAAGAACGGTAAAATCGGATTGGGTCTGGCAATGTGTTGTCCGAGAAATAAAACTATTGTCATATTTATTTATTTGTAACGCGATATTTTGATTCTCATATTAATTCTCACAGCATTTATTTATGATGGAACGTTCTACCCACCAACGTTTGGTTAAAAGTTGATGTAGTATGTTGGTCACCAGATGAACAGCATGAAGATACAGTAGAACCTCGATTAACCGTGTTCGGGATTAATCCACCGTCGAAAAAAAGAATTTCAACTAAAATTTCTACTATTGTCCTTCATGTCGTCATACGCAGTTTGTACGTTTTTTTGACAATAAATATATTAATATGTAAATCCAACTACTTCCTACTATTTCCACAGTTGTAACTAGATTCTTCGAAACTTAGAGACAGTAACCCTCAGGTACCAATAAAATTTTGACTTCCAGTACGTAATAAATTTGAGAAATATTAGAAATGTAGTAAGGAAAATCATTTCTAACTGCAAGAAACGAAGACTGATTACGTAATATTTCAACCCCTGATAACGTGACATTCTACACACTTATGTGTGCATGTTTTATGTACTTAATTCAATAAATAAAGTGTCTCGATTAACCGTGGTTTTCATTTATCCGTGCGACCCGTCCCCTATTATCCCGGATAATAGAGGTTCTAATGCATATAGTATCCCAAAGATAGTCAATGACTATATGACATATTGAAATGTAAGTTATTCCTTTATGAAACTATTGTGATGGTTCTGAAGGAACAACCCTCAAGTCTACGTAAACTTGGTCGAAACACTCTCAGAGAAGACTAGGTTTAATTAAAAATACTATGATTTATAAATTTCTGCAATTATGTTGAAATAAGAACATAGAAGGAGAACGTATAGTGACCATCAAGCACTGTGTCTCTTATGAAGTTGAGCAATAACGAAAAACAATCACCTAATCGTGATCCAACAAGTGTGTATTCATGAGTTGTATTTGCGACTCTGTTAAGAGAAAACCGGTCCAGGTATTATGAAGCTGTTACGTGTTTTCCCGGGTAAACAACATGTAACAACCGGTTTGTCGGGTTTCTACACCCGCAGAGATAATTAATTACTTTTATTTGACATGTACATATAGAATTCACATTTCACTAACTACCATCGCATCCACATAATTGTTGAAGTCATCGATGAATTGGCAGAGGCTGGGTCAGTATTACTAAGATACAAATATGAAATAAAACAGGCAAAATATATTCTATGAACATCATAGTGTATTATTTTTGGTAATAGCAACACTTAGTTGTGCATTATTCTATTCAATAAAAGACTAATAACACAAAAACGATAGCACATCTTGGGGTGTTGAAGAGAATATGTTATCTCAAATTCACTCAATCGGGAGTAACTAATAACTCAATCCGATGGATTAGTTAATTGTACAAACAGAGCTATCTGTTAGCAGGAAGATATTAGTCATTGCAAGTGTGGAAATATTATTTTGTGATCTCTTTAACGTTGCATAGTGTTAATAACTGCATAATTATACTAATCTCGGGAATAAGTTGATCTTTATTCCATCTTATTTTGGTTGTTGGGAATGGATGGATCCCGGAGAACGCACACTAGTTTTTCCAGGTTACGTTTTACTAAGTCAGGTTTATGTGCTATTTCCTTATAGTAAAGACTGTCAAGCTGTCGGGAGGATATAACTGGTTGGGGTTGTGCTCACATCACTAGAGCATAAAACACCAATTGCAAAGTTCCATAGCCTGATTTAATAGACAACTCCTCGTGTCTTACAATTTTTCGAACGGAGTTCTGGGGGTGATCTTAAGCTTCAGTACAAGAGTGTAGAGGATCATTCGTTGTGGGAACACAAATTTTGCAAACTGAAGATATTCTGTGCTTGCCCTAACTTGTACTGCATAAATTTCAAAGAAATGAAATTTAAATACACAATTATAAATAATATTCATTTTTATCATTCAAATGATACAATACATCTAAATTAAAGCGAATACAGCTTATTACTCACCATACTGCATTTAAAGTCATACGAATACTCCCGACTACCTTTACTGACACGAATGATTGGCTGTTCGACCCTATTTGCTCCGTTACGAGAGCTGTCGAATTAGTCACTACATCCCTCTTCTGCCCTCACCTAAGCCACACTCTACTCTAAATCAATTAAATCTCTTGAAGTACTGCTCATGGTTACCTTAACACGAGACCAGTGGCGGATCTAGACCGTAGTCAAGGGGGGGGGTAACCTGGGAGGTATCTGGGGAGTATTTATATTTAAAATTCATGGTTTTACATCACCTATAAAATATTATTTTTAAATAAAATACATCAACTTATCAAACAGATAATCAATAGTTAACAATATTAAATAGAAATTAAATTTAATAATTGTTGAAAGTGGCCTTTATCTGTTGAGAATTCAGGTTCAATGGGAGGGGAAGCTAACCCCCTCCCCAGATCCGCCACTGAGTGAGACAATGTATTTATGTCAGACTCCTAGTATGGACCTCGAAGTATTGCCTATTCTTCATTTACAATAGTATTTACCATTGTATTGTTTACTTATAACTCTTTTGACCCTTATATGGTTTGTTTCATGTCAGCCAATGCAATGCAATAACTGTTTCTCATGCTCGAACACAAATTTTTGTCTCCTTTTTCAAGCAACATCGTAAGATAATTCAATCCTCTGTTTTCTACCTGTTTCTTCATATTTAGCCAGTGAATATCTGCTCGTTGATGTATAACAATAAGTCGAACCTTCTTAGCCGCTTTAATGGGGGGGGGGTGTTTTGCCCAATAAAATATCCCACAGTTGTATTCCACAACAGATACTCGATCAACTTCCTATGATGGCAGGGTGACTTATTATTTCTCAGAGACTGTCTCCTTCTTTAAGTGCACTAGTCTTTTTTAACGATGCTTCACGACAAGGTTTACATGATTTCCAGAAAGAATAAAAATTTCTGACTTAAATATTTAATAGTCATTATAGTCATCAGTAAGATATTTTACAATTGCCAGCGAAGTAAAAAATCCATTCTGAATGTTACGTGTTCTTTCTCCGAAATTGTACACGTAACATTATATAAAGTATCTTGTAAAATTAATACATTATTTTATACAGTTAGCTGTTGTTTCATTACACATATTTACAGAATTGAGAAAAAAATTATAAATGTAGTTTTTTTAATGTCTCAATAGTGCAATGAAAACAAAAAGATACGGGTTGCATCTGTAATTAACGTTCAACCCACATTTTGTCTTATTGTACTATTTATGGTCTATACAACATTTTAAAAACCAAGTAAAAAAGTTTTGTTAACAATTTTTCGAAATATAACTAGTTTTTGCTGTTTAAAAACGACGAGGACATAATTTCGGGGGGTGACGAAAATTCTTTGGATTAAGGGTAAATGCTTCAGTGCTCGGCACCCTTATCTCAAAATCTTGCTTATTTATTTATTTTTATTTAATTATTCCCAGGAACATAACATGTAATATACATAGAAATGTAATACATAATAATATAAATCGCACTGGAGGTAAATAATTACCTGTTTGTGGACCTCTGTGAACTAAATTAGACAATGAAATCGCATTGAGAAATTAGAAAAGAAATAGACAAAAGTATAAAACTATTACCATATTACTAATGCACTTAATGAATCTAAAAATTAAAAAAAAAATGAGGAAAATAAATAATATTAAATACCATATTACATAAGTTAAAATTATGGAAAAGTATCTAACGTTTAAACAGAACTAAAATACATAACTTGCAATTCTAAATTTACTACAGATATCAAAATAAAATTAAAAAATATAAATTTTTGACAGATTACGCAGATATAGGCTGTAGTAAAATGAAATGTCGGAAGAATAAATTTATTAAAAATCTGACAATTATATATAGGTTGCACATCAAAAAGGTACGTAACTTATTAAAACAACATGGGAATGAGCAGATTACAAGTAATTAAAAGTAAACCTTTTATTCAATATGAACTCGGTCACTGGCTAAACTCGGTCAAGTAAGTGCACATTATTCCTTTAATATTTGGTTTAATAGAGATTGGTTCCAGATGAGGGATGTAGGAGAATGAGACTGCTTGTTGAATATTGAGATGTCATTGTACATAGATCATTAAATTTACATACCAACTTCTACATTTGTAGTCGGTTTTCTTACTGTATTTAGTCTAGTGGATTTGAATGACCTATCATAATTTATTTTTATGTCATTGTAATGGACCCTAATAGTTCCGTATTAGTTCACACTTTTTTAATTTTTTGACATCGGAAATTGCAATTTTTTCCCTTCACCATACACTTTGCTTAGTCCGGTGACTTTTAAATTAAATTATCGACTTGTAACTAAAAATATAAATTATCAGAAGTCTGAAGAAATAATTGTAATGAAAAGAAAATGTTAAATCATTTTAGAGATGTAAAAGTTATACTGGCAATCACAGGTTTAATTTAACAGATATGTTAAAGCTATCATCAACGGCCTGTGTATTTGCCTACTTAACGTCAATAAAGGAAATTACTTGAAACTACTGTCTTGTGTTTTATTAAATACAAATGTTTTGGTGTTATGTTAATATTATAACACGTACCGAACTATTTGTATTTTAGGAGTGTGCCTTAGGGCCCTTGATCGGAATTGATGGGATGGTCCCTTGCTTACTTCCGGAGAGTAAATTAGTTTATTGCTCTCCACGTGGTCATACGCTTTTTGACGAATTTATACATAGATTAACGAAGAAAAGTTGAATTTCAGAAGTGGAGACCTGGGTGAGAAGGGACGCCCAAGACAAAAAACTAGGCATCTGCGGATAATAATCGTTCCCGGAATACAAATAACTCTTATCATGTCCACGTAGAAGGATGGAGATATATACTCGTCCGGTCGATTTCCTGTTCACTGCGTCTCCCTGAAAGGTTCCGTGCTCGTTTGCAGATACGCCAGTGACCTCCAGCGATGTCGCCGACAAGAAATCTCCATTTCAAACGAGATCTGTTTTTTTCCCTCTGCTGCTCTCAAGGACCCTGGGGAAACATCGGTCTCCTCTGTCAAGCACTTCTCCAGCGCCCGGAACAAACGAGGATCTGCATTCTTTTGTTCACTCCCACTTGGCTGACAAACTGATTGGCTCTTTCCATACAACCTTCTCGTACAACAAGTGTTGAGCTGTGTCCTATGGAAAGAGAAGAGCAATGGAGGGGGCATTTTTGCCCCGATCCCCAATAAATGAGGCCCTTAAATGAGGTCTGCTACGATAAATCACAAATTTAAAATACAAAATCCATAACAATTGAAAAGTTAAACCCGGAAAAGTGTGACTTATTTTTCATTTTCGGCTCTGAATAAGGGTCCGAAAGCATAAATAATAGTTGATTACTACGCATGCCACGCCAACACGTCTAAAATTAGATGTCTGAGCTTTTGCTAATCAGAGTCATAGTGACAAAATATGCGAATAACTTGATATAGTGATTCCGAAAGTCTTACTCTCGGGCAAACATTGCCTCCAAGGTTTCAGTATCTTCCGGCCGTTAACAAGATATGCGACCTTCAGCTACCGGCGAGGTTATTTGCGACTTAAGCGTTCAACATCCCGACACAGCACACTCACCATTCATGACGACCCTGCATCATATTAACTTTAGAATGCAAAAAAGCTCAAATTAGAAAATTCAATGCTGAGATGTTTTCTCAGAGAGTGACAATAATCTTGAATGTGATAAGACCGTAAAGGGCCGTGTGTGGTGATTATTTATGGTTATCTTCTTGCTCAATTGTGATTTGCATGATTTTTTTATCTCGATTATATTACTCGTAGTCTGGTAGGAATGTACATTTACGGAGCAGAGTATATTTATGGTGACGTTTTGGAGTCATGTGTTACTATTCGCGTGCGTGTAGTGAGTAGTAAGAGACTACCTTGAACGTGTTCTAGACTAAAGGCTGACGCTGAGCACTAGTTCAAGTCTTCTAAAGAACATGGATGTGACCATGGGGACCATGACTGTGCCATCGTAAAATACTACCGCACACCATTTGCAGAAAACATTTCGCGCACTTTCGACTCCGTCGTAATTTTACACACGTGACAGATAGATGGCCAAAATTAGTATCGTCGCGATACCTACATATCATGTACATATAATATCATATAATGTACAATTTAAAAAAAAATGTAATTGACTGTAATAAGTTTAAAACAATACATTAATGTATATGCACCACAGGTATATTGTATGCTTTAGTAATTTATTATTATTAATAATGTAGTTGAAGGTAATGTAAAATCGTAAAGTATAACACTACCATTTCTGTATATTGTCATTATATATTTTACCTTACCCTGCGGAAGCGATCAACAAAATCTCAAAACGTCGGCAGATCAATAAAATTATGGAAATAAAGTCTGACTTATTATTATTTTTTCAATAATTTTTAAAGAAAAGTGAAAGTGAGGTGAAATAGAAAAAGATGAAAAATTATTGATTGTCTTAAATAGTGACACATAGTTTTGAGTGTTTAATACTGATCTGTAATTATAGACAATCAAATAATCTCAAGTTGAAATATAATGTTCATGTTTCTCATGTATCCTGAATTTTTCACGTTTTGTCTTTTTTTGTCAACACGTATGGTCTTAGAGTATGACATATCTTTACTCGGAAACTTTTACGAAGTTTTAAAAGTTTATTTTAAATCGCATCATGCAGAAAGTTCAGAACGGATAGAGATGAAGCTTTAACGTCGCACGCCTTAGGGTAGTATTATCTCTCCTTTGCCATTTTATAACCAACATCTTTGTTATTTTTTGAAATTCGCACCTATCTTAAGGTAAAGATAGTCTTCCACGAGCGGCTGATGTGTTGGCAACCCAGTGGGTTCCCACCGAAACCAATACAACCTGCTTCATTGCTCAATAACCTCAGTTACTTTGAGTATACACGTTGGATCTGTTGAAAACGTGAAGTAGGCTACTTGTTCATGGACGTCACTCCTTTGTGTTCTGCAAATCTCCCCACTTCTGTAGAATCACTCTCATGATACTTATTTGGACTAAGAAGGAAAAGATACCAAAAAGTTCAGTTACTGTTTTTGCTTAAGTAAAGCTTGTGTTATAGTGCTAACTTACCGAACTTCAATACTTCCTCTCTCTCTTCCACTTCTGTTGAATCAGATTCCCAGACATATTTCTGATATATCGAACGTATTCCAAAAAGTGTGGTCGTTGTGAGAATGTCATCATAACGACTCAAAAATATAAATACATTTATTGTCAAAAAAGAGGCAGTTACTAACTGCGTATGACCCCGTGGAGAACCATAAGCTAATTTACTAAACCAAAAATATTTCGAAGGTACTAGTAAGAATCGTAAGTCATTACGTATTATATTTTTTTCATTTAAGTTTTTTAACTGGTATATGTAATTTTGAAAAATTTATTTGTCGTTGGGTGGAGATTCCCCTCCCCCCTTTAGATCCGCTACTATCATGGTAGAAAAAGCAGTTTTCAGAACACGATTGTTCTCTAGACATGTAAAGGATTGGCTTTCAGATATTAAACCTTCCTGGTGTGAATATAGGATAAAGATTTATCTTTAAAAAACTTGAGAAAATTACCTACATTAAAAGTATCGAATTTTAAAACATTGCATAAGCAGTGCGGTAGAGATAATCCGACATGATTTCTTGCAATATAACAAGTGATCATTAAAGAAGAGAGACCAGAATGAAATCACCATTAAATTCTGCCTTACTCCAAGTTGAAAACTAATCGATTATGAACAGTTGTACAAGTCGTGATGTACACTTTCTGTCTTTCCTGCGTGAAGAGCTGCTCCTAAAAGACACACGCTTCACTGTGGGTCATGCGTGTCTTTCTGGTCCACTTTCTCCTCTGCGAAGCAAGAGATGTCGATTACGGAAGCGAGGAAAATATCCAAGCACAACTTCCTGCTATAGAATCGCACTTTTATTGGACTGTGACAAGAAGGGAGGTGAAATAAATGATATTTTTAATTAATTATATAATGTGACTAAAGTGATATAATTATTTCATTAGACGAAATTACATCATGTTTTCACAGCACAACTTCAATAACATGTTCTAAATAAGATATTATGTTGCAGAGAGATGACAGGCGTGAAGGGGTTGGGCGAGGACCCCATCTCCGTTCCCCAAGAATTTACTTAGTTTATTCTTTGAACCCTTATTACCTTTAATGAAGAATTACCTTTAATTTATTTTACAAAATTTTCCACAAGTTCATCACACTATAACCCTTGACACACCTGTCAAGGTGTAATGTTAACTTGTAATACAGAAGGACAGTCCCATATTTTATGGGATTGCCAAATTTTACCGCCATTTTAGTAAGAAAACGTTTGCATCACCATTTTAGTAAGAAAACGTTTGCATCCAAGTAAAATTTTTACATCAGTGTAATGCCTCGTATATTGAATATGGATACGAATATATGAACACATTCGATGTAGCATTGTCCAACCCAATAATCTGACACTACTTGTAGATGGAGCTACTCATATTATGAATTTTTTAAACTGCGTTCACATGACTAAAGACAAGATGTTGATTCATAGAATGGATTAGAGCCGAGTAAGTGAAGTATAAATAGGTCAAATACAATCGATGATAGGTATTTTATATCAACGAAAACATCGCCAAATTATTATTCGTCTCGGCACGGGGTTTACTCCGATTTACCTACCGATAGAGGTGGATTTTATATAAAGGCTCTATTTTATATCTAGGATCTTGCATGTGGGCGGCGGTCTATTGTAGTTCTTATTCTCGAGTACGGAGTTATTTTGATAGTTTCGATTTATAAACAATACATTCCGAATAATACAATATAGTTTCTATTTAATATTGTTAACTATTGATTATCTGTTTGATAAGTTTATGTATTTTATTTAAAAAATAATATTTTATAGGTGATGTAAAACCATGAATTTTAAATATAAANCCCCCCCCTTGACTACGGTCTATATCCGCCATTGGTCTCGTGTTAAGGTAACCATGAGCAGAACTTCAAGAGATTTAATTGATTTAGAGTAGAGTGTGACTTAGGTGAGGGCAGAAGAGTGATGTAGTGACTAATTCGACAGCTCTCGTAACGGAGCAAATAGGGTCGAACAGCCAATCATTCGTGTCAGTAAAGATAGTCGGGAGTATTCGTATGACTTTAAATGCAGTATGGTGAGTAATAAGCTGTGTTCGCTTTAATTTAGATGTATTGTATCATTTGAATGATAAAAATGATTATATTTATAATTGTGTATTTAAATTTCATTTCTTTGAAATTTATGCAGTACAAGTTAGGGCAAACATAGAATATCTTCAGTTTGAAAAATTTGTGTTCCCACGATGAATGATCCTCTACACACTTGTACTGAAGCTCAAGATTAGTTTGTATATTGTAAGATTTGATTAATCTTAAATAAATAATTACATTTAATAGATTATTTTCGGTTCGAAATGTCTTTTGAGCGAACGGTGATCGCGACCATGGGCGGTGACGACAAAGGAAGAGAGAGAAAGTTTTCGACCGTTGGGAGGGGTGTACTCATTCCAATAACAAATTCAAGTAAAAGCCGTTGAAATGTAGTTGTCTGGTGGAAGATAACACGCGGTTCAAAGGAAGAGAGCAACGGCAATTCGCGCGTCTTTAGAAGGGAAAAGAAGGTCGCGTCAGTGCGAGTCGAGACATGCTGTGACCCAAAAATACAAAAGGTTTATGACTTTTAAAAAGTGTAAGGAACGTGGGAGTGTAAGGGAGTGCGCAGCGACCAGTGTTTAGATATTTGCCACCAGATGTTCCAGGGTGGAGATTTTTAAAGGGCGGGCGCCGTAAGCAATTCTTACGTCTTTGACGTTAAATGCCGCCTCGTGAAAACTGCTCAAAGATGACGGTTGATGGAAGCGTCGTTGAGAACCAGAAACTTCAAAATGTAGTTCATGGGTTGGCCCTGCGCGTACGGAATCAAGTCAAATCTAACCACAGACAAGTGTCGTCGCGAAGTGGGGATTTCGACTTCATTGGAACAATCAGTGATATGACTATTCAAAATTTCAGATCGTGGGTGGAGATGGTAGACGACCTAGTGGGAGAAAAGTCATTTAAGGAACAGCAAAATTAAAATTGAGATGATGATCTAGCATTTTTCGGTCAAGATTCACGTTCTATCAGAGAGAGCATTTTTGTGAGAAGCTCACTTTGTTGTTGTTCGCTCAGATGCTCAGATGCTCAGATGCTGAGTCGTTCGGAGATTTTTCGGTGACAGACAGTCACTCGATAATCTTTTTGTTGAACTTTGACACGGAGGATGTTCTAACGCGGAACAATGTATTGTAACAACAACATTGTTAGACATCCAGCCGAGTCGACATAGAGGATTCATGACCTCTTCATTCAGTCCAAAAGCACCGCGGTCGTTCGGTAATGGAATAAGTACGGGGAATCCCCGAAGCTACGAGGAATCCCGGAAACTACGAGGAGATCATTTCGAGGAACGGACCAGTTTTCCTGGGAGTGATGACTTCACCTGGTCGAACGACAACCCAAGCCGCCCAGGACCTACCGTTATGCCGTCTGGGAGTCGGCTCTCCATTCACCACATCTGATAGCTCAGTCAGCTTATAAGGAAACACGTAAAGTTGGTTGCAAGCAAGTGTAGATGATAGACGCAGTGGCGAGAAGACAAGTGAATTGTTGATTAATGATGAAAGCCCCAGCATTGAACTCTTGAACTGAGAACTATGGGCAGTGATGGTAAAAAAGCGAATAAATTTTGATTATATGGTAATGTTGTTTTCTTGCAAAGGGTTTTTTTGTTTTTGATAAGAGTAATTGTATTAAATTCAGTGAATAATGTGTGTCCTTTTGGGGGATGTAGAAGTGTATTATTTTGTTTATGTTTTTGTGATTCAAATTAATGAGTTAATTTGTTTATAACGCGTTTTCCTTTGTAAGGAACCCCAGTATGTGTTCTTCCTTTAATTTAAAAAACAGGCATGAATCCAGATAAAAAAATGACTAGTCGTGGGGATTGAGATTTTTGGCGTAAATGAGTGCGAGCCATTACTCGATTATTATTTTTTTTCCATTCTAAATTTTTGTTTTGTTACAATTTAGTTTGACAATAATTCGTACTTGTGAACTTTGCTTTTATGATTTGTCATCTTTGCTTTTATGAAATACAAATTTGTTGTTTTCTGTTGATATTGTTATTTATTATGGGTTAATTTTTATTTATTATGGGGTGTACTAAAATGTTCATTTCTCCTCTGCCTTAAGACCCTTGATCGGGGTTGATGGGATGATCCCTCGCTTGCTTCGGGAGAGTAAATTAGTTAATTGTTCTCCATGTAATCGAACGCGGTTTGTAACTTGTTTTTTTACGTAAATTTATTTATTTATAACGTGAAGAAAGGTTACCTGGACCAAGCGTTTGCTGCTTCCTCCCTTCTTTATAGATTACATCTTTTTAGATGAAAAGTGCTTAAATTGTAGGTGTGGCATAACTCACGCTCTCTTCAACATTATCAACAGTTACATTATTGGCTAAGAATATCATCTTCTGCTGCAGGCAGCATAAAGTACACCTCTTAAATATTGATGACTCGTTTCAGTAACAAGAATGAACAATGTAAACATTTTTACGAGGATAGAATAATAATAATATTTTCAGGATTATGCATAGTATTTTCAGCTGCATGAAATTGGCGAGCACGTATCTCCACTCAAAGCTTTATGAAATCACGAGTCGTAACAGAAATCCAAGCATTATGCAACACCACGAGTCGTTCAGAAATGTAAAAAAACTGCATAATCTTCAATTCTTGAATATTACCATACGTAAATTATTTCTATTGCAACATAATTTTGCGGTTCCAATAATTATTATTTTTATTAGCTTAAGTTTGCATAGGTGTTTGAATTGGTCTCCTCCCGGTCATTTTACACAATCACGAAGTTTGATAAATAGAATATAGGTTGATAAAATATAATTTATCTGTAATCTCCACACCAGGTGTTCCAAACTTGTAAGGGTTTGATGGCCCAATTGGTAACGCTGGGTATGATTGCAGGCCACCCTTTAGTAATAGAGTAAAATTTTCATAAAATTCTACGAATAGGAATGAGAAACAAGTAAGAAATAATATGCGTAGTTTAATTTAAACAAAGATTTAATTATTTTATTGATTAAAAATCTATTTTACAATTACATAAAGGAGTAAAATTAAAAATAAACAATCAATTCTATACCGAGGAAAAATTTGTTTTGATGAAGTACACTCAACAATGTAAGTTTATTTCAATTTAGATAAAAATGGCAAACACAACCAAAACAAACCTAAACAGAACCAGAAATGAATGTTATTAAAATAATACTTCGAAAGAACAATTAAGGTAGTAAGTCATTTGAATCAATATTAAAAACGGCAACAGGAACAAGAATTAACCTAATAACAAAAATAAACTAATAATATAGTCAACAAAAAACTTAGAAAACGACTATTTAGTGGGAATTCTGTGGGCGATTAACTGCCTCTCCACCTCCAGCTTAGTTGTGCATATGATGCAGCAAGGAAGAATCTGCAAGTCGACTACTGTTCCGATTTTGTTTGTGGGTCCTGCATGTGAGATGCGGCGCGTTGCATAACGTCTCACAATTAATGCTTTCACATCTTTGCTTGTTCTATTTTTTTCATATGGAAATATGTAAAATTTTGAACGTGCAATAAAATATTTGTTTCATAGCTATTATAAAAATATACTTTTGATTTCTAATAATTTTCGTGGTCCCCAAATTTTTTCCTCGCGGGCCCCATGTGGCTGTCGAGGAAAAAAATTTCCGGTTCGTCTGTTGGAAAACCCTGTTCCACAAACACAGCGTGTCCTATTCGCCTCACATGTCGACAGTCATTAATGCTCAATAAACCGGTATTACTCGCGTGAATTTACGACTGACGGGTAATAATTAAAAATAATAATAAATAGATGATAATTTAAAATAGACGTCCAGATATTTTAAGACAATTTAGCAAGTTTGATAAACATCCAAATGATACAAATTTGCATTCTGGGTAGAAGCATCCATTTTTATATATTATATATCAAATGTGATTTAATAACATTATATATTTAATAACATAATATTTGTTTTATATTTTATAACAAACTTGATAATATATTTTTGATGAAAAATTAGATTAGTACCTAAAAGATGGCTATTATCAAACAGAACCGAAGAAGAAATATTAAAAAATCAACTGAGTAAATTGTAGAAATGGTCATCACCAGACTGACGTACATGAACATCAGAGCTTTATCAAGAAAGAGGGAACCAATCTTTCCCTAACAGAAGGGTCCTAAATTTCCTTCGACAGGGATTCATTCGACGTGCGAAGGGGAAAAACGGAACAAAAATGTGTGACTGCATTATTTTAAAAAATCGCTATGGACAGTAGAAAGTATAGAAACTGCATCTTAAAATGATTACACGGTAAAAAATACTCGAGATAATTAAATGATTTGAAATATTTTGATTGAACAAATTTAGTGCCAATACGTTCGGTGACGGCAAATTTTCGTATGACGCATCTATCCTTCATTTGAAGTCATGGAAAAGGAAACAGGGGGACTTCTTCGTAACTTTGCAAACTAACGAACCAGTCACATGTCTTATTGACATACCTTTTTGGTAGTTTTCCAAGTTTCCAAGATGGAAATAACTTAAATAACTCCAAACGTAATTTAGACTCTCCGCGATTAATATGTGGTCCAGAGAGTCTCTGAATGATTCTTTGCCAAATTCCTGGCTTTCTGGATACATGAGTTAATGCTTTTGCCCAATTCGAATGCACCGCTGGTGACGACCTGGGGTTCACCTATCAAAATACTACTGAAGTGCGGGCTGAACTGCAGAAACCGAGTCAAAACTCACATGCTCCAGGCTCTATAAGAGGGAACAGCGCACGAAGTCGCACATTACAATCAATGTTATCACATAACTTTTCCTTTTCCCCCCGCTTTCTTGTTTTGATTTCATTTTTTTTTAAAATCGATTAGACGAACATGCTGACATGAGATAACTCCAATAATAACTGTTATAAATAGTCGATTGTGTACTTTCGATTCGAAGGAGTACATTTGTTCAATCTCTAAGAAAAATATGATAATTCCATCTCGATTCACTGTCTTTTATTAGAAGGGGAAATATTTCGATGTACAAATATAAGCTTCCGCAACTCATGTCCATTCATCACATTCACGAAAAGAAATGCAAGTTTAGATCCGAGGTGTATCAAATAGTCCAGTCTGCAGAAAAATGACGAATATTGATGGAATATTCAGCGAAAAAATCCGTCGAGAGAGTGAAGTCGTCTGCTCCACGTGATTTGAGACGTTAGAACCACGTTGGAGCATGTAAGTGATACGACAGAGTTGCACCAAATTCTTCTCAAAATCGTGTTATCTCCAGAAAGAGCAGAGCTAGAAACTTAATTCAAACACCATTTGAAAGCAAACAATATGCATAATACATAAAAAAAGAAATCAAGTCAATTACCTCGTACGACCTTCAAAAACATTTTTACAATGAAAACACTTTTTGGAAAACAATAACGTTTTTAACACTAACGTACAATTTCCTTCTCCTTGAAGCAGTAAAATCGAATTATCAGTTTTTTTCAAAATGTGGAGGGTGTTGAAAGTCATTCACCGAATACGAAATATTTTGTTTTTCATATTACAAGAGAATTCATTCAATTTCTTTATTTTTCCTGTATTGTATATTTTCTTTACTTTCGAGTCATTTTTGAACTGTCTTTAGCTGGGTGTCGCGACAAAATCCCATAGGCCCAAAATCCGACAGCGACAAAACTCCGAAAGTCNGGGGGGGGGGAGAAGGAGAAATAATTAGTCTGGCCCAGCTGTTATATTCATTTCCTATTCATAACTCCCAGTACAAGTTCCTAAAATAATAACCATTAATTTCACATATATAAGTGACGTATCATTTTTCTCGTCTAAGATACACGAGTAAAATAAATCTCGAATCACATTTCTACGATGATACCGGGATAATCGACATGTTATTGGAACTATCTTGAGTACTCCTTGACAATGTTAACTCTTCATTCGTGTTTCACATGTTTTATTAGCTCATAAGTAAACATTAAATATATTGTATTTTTATTATTATTGAATATTAATTTTTGCAAATTTTTCAAGAAAATTTTCCATCAAAAGTCTTAATACTGAAGAGTTTTCCGACAATATTTCACAGAAAAAATTAATATAATGAACTCTAAATTTCTGTTCTCTCTTAAATATAACCGAAAGTAATATAACACCACAGCGTTGCCGGCAGTACAAGTGTAATTTATTTACTACTTTAACATTCAGAATACTCTCAATAACATTTCGAGAGTTTTTCTCCCGATACAAAAATAAAATACATTATTACTGCTAATAGATTTCATTGCGAGCATAACATAATTAATGAGAACATCCTTTGTTTAAATATTTAAAATAATTAAGTTTTATTTCTCGTATAACCATTCAAATACTATAACAATCATTACTTTAATTCAGCGTCGGACGCTGTAGCACTTAGAGGACTGATGTTTTGTTCCAGAATAGAACAGAGTTTTTAGATATTTCTTCCCAGCGTTCGTCTTTTAACTGGACGTTAAAAGGAGGTTTAACATTTCGGGAACGTGACATCGTAAGCCTGTGATTCAAATTTTGAGTTGCTCGTCAATCTCACAGGAGTATAATGAGCGGTCACTTAATAATGTAAGATTATTAGTTAATTTAACAGCAATGTGAACTAGAACTTTGACTTGGGAATAAAGGGAAAAATGACCACAACAGATAAGGAAAGAGACTACCTGTTAGTGTCCCTTCAGAGGGTATTTTCCTCGACGCAGGTAAAGAGATTTGGGGTTTTGCCACACATTTTGTCGTGTGGTGTTATGTCGCTTTCGTTTTTTGTCACAGATCCCTTTAGCTCTATCCGTTCGCGAGATACACGGTTTTGTGACGAATTCTGTCCAAGTAGCTGTGCGAGTTTCGTCTCCACTTAAGAGCCCTTGATACAATCCGCAATACGAACAGCTGTGTACAGTTCTCAATACGTCTAGTAGCTGTATTAACTCGAAATCGCAATACGCTGTCTTATGAACATTGTGTGTTCTATTATTTTGGTTTGTTTTCTACATGCAAATAGCACAACCTGTGTAACTAACTCGGTTGAAACAACGCAATTCATACCCGTTGGAATTGGGAACGCGCTCCGTTGTGTTGCGTTGCTTGTAAATAGCTTTTTGTTTGGATTGTAACCTTAGCTGTTTTTGCGTGGACTGTCGGGTCGCACTCAGGGTGCCATCTATCTTTCTCGTCTTCTGCTGACAGCTAAATGCTCCCTCATACATCGCTTCTCAACATTTTAAAGAAAAGACATTGATTTTGTTTGATGAGCACTGAAATGTGTGTGTTGGGGAATAGTGAAGGGTCATACCAGTTTTTTTTAGATATGTGAAATATATGTGAAGTATAGTCACTAATTCATAGGTCCTATTGTGTTAGAACACTTTCAATTTCTTTATTTTATTAATTTATTTCATATACGTTTTTATATACGTCAATACTTTTGAAAGTTCCATAAACACATATTTTTCATCTTAAGAACTTGTAATGTGTCAAGCCTGCCGTTCTTTGCACTATCTATTCAATAGGTATTCAAATGAATTTATCAAGGACTCAATATTCACCCGCAAATCTACAATATCTACAAAACTACAGAATGTTTGCTAAAAATGAGACGTCTGAGCAAAAAAAGATAGTAATTTCGAAACACAAGATTAATTTTATTCAATTTTTCAAAAACAGATCAAGAAAATTAGAAACCAGAATTGGAAGTAAATAATTACCGTTATTAAAAGTATATATAGTCATAAAAAGTTATTCAGGAGTATGGGTCTAAATCTAAAGTAAGAAAATTTATTTCACAAGATATATTCTGGACAATGATTTGTATTGTATGGTCAGTTTCCAAGGGACGAATTAATTCACATATGATACTCTGGACATCATCACGAAACATATAGGACAGATTTCCCTGAACTTACTACAATTTGTAACCATTGTTATCGTTGAAATATCATTTCACTTTCTTTATACAGAGCAAAATAGTGAACTCCAAACTTCTGAATCAGGGCTTGATTGTACGAAGATAAACAGTTATACATCACTTCAGAAACTGTCTTCAATGAACTACTTGACAGAGAAGGTTGAACTGTCAACCTTCCACAATATTTTAAATTTTAAAGTGATATGTGACTGGAATGCAATTGGTTTTAATGTGATTGATGTGTTTCTGAACTGATGTGTAACTGTTTATCTTCATACAATCCAAGCCCTGATGAAGAGGTCAACACACCTCGAAACGTTGGCAACTTGTAACCAAATGTAATAAAGGAACAATTGTGAACCAGTAATTCTGTATTTTTAATTGATTGTCTATAATTAAGACATATAGTACAGTGAAGGAGTGGTTTACTTATAATAAAATGTTTTCATACTGTAATGTAGCGCAGTGTAATTCCGAACACAATTTTCTATTTTCTCTTACTGGACGTCGTGTCACGTGAAATATTAATTGACAGCATACACTACACTAAGTTGTGCAGCTCATTTGAAAAAAAAACTTGATTTAAAATGTACTATAACTCGAGTGTAGTAAAAAAAGGTTTAACAGACCGCATGCGGTCAGGGACTAGTAATAGGAGAGCGCTGTTCATTTCTCTTAGCGGCATCGTTAGATGTTTAACTATTAGCGGTGCTGTTAAGCAGCTCGTGTTTGTTCAAATTTAACAAACGTTGTATCCTTGTATTTGTATTTTCTTGAGCTTTAAGTAGAGCTGAAAAATGACTAATTCCAATTAAAAAGACAATAAAACTGTCAATTTCTGTGTCACATTTCGAATCTTAATTCTTTTAGGAGTTGGAAGTGAATCGCTTTGTATATAACACGTCTAATTGAAAACTTTAAAGAATTAAAGTAATGCCAAAGAAATTAAACTTCCTAAACATATATTATTTCAATAAGAGTTGTTACTTACTCTTATTTCATTGGTTAGAGCTTTATCTAAATCTATATTCTTCGTACTTTTTGCTGAAAAAGAAAACCAGGGAGCGAACTTACCCTTTATTTGACCTTGATATCCCTTTTGATGTCAGTGGGAAATCACACCAATTTCCACATCTTCACGTTCTGATACATCTTGAGCAGTAAATATAAATATATATTCCCTTTAAGTTACCTTCTTGAATTACTTTTCTATAATTTCATCATAAGTATATCTTGGTCTTGATTATCGGAAGGAATCTAGTGTTGTCCTATTCCTTTGGGATGATTTACTAAAGATTTACACAACTCCATGCAAGTTGTTACAATCATTTCGAATAGTGATATCGAGTTTGAATAATTGTCATGCATGTTTCTCTTAGATGCCGTGAGAACTTTAACATAACTACGTCCGTGTTATGTTAAATACTTATGTAGGATTCGAGGAATGCGAAATTGAAATGGCGGACTTGTCCGGACCGAGTACAGCCGCATTCCAACTTCGTTCACATAATGAATTACATAGTTACTAACGTTCTGCAGATTTTGTCGTTGTAGTTACGTCCACAAAATTTCAATCATTTCTATATTTTTCAAAAATACTTATTTTATCAATCTTTAAAATATGTAATGTTACGTTTGATCTGATTGTACATAAACACAACAAAGTGCGTTAATAATAAATACAACATATAAATAACTCGAACACACAAAATTATTTTCTAACAAATTAATTAACAATAGAATAATTAGCAATAAAAAAGAACATTTTAACAATAAATAAGTTTAATAAAAACACTACTCATAATGCAATGAGCATTTATGGTTATAGATGGAGAGAAATCAGTTAATTATACCCAATACACAAAAGCGATAATAAAAGTGAACTCATATTTCTGATAATTTAATTCTTACTTCATACTTTGATGTTGCACCAAAATGAAACAATCTCCAGTACTAACGATTAGGGCACTAATGACCTTGACGTTGGCGAGCTCTAAAGCCCCAATTAAGAAAAATACTAACGATACAAAGACGACGAACCCCATTCTGGAATAGTTGTTCTCGTTTTGTTCATTAGTAACACGTTTGTTAACTCTGTGTAAAGGTGATGAATCACTATGTGATACGCCAGTGAGCAGATATTTTGAATTCTGTTTGGAAGCGAATAAAGATTTGTTTCTCACGAAACAAAATAAACATAACGAACGAAGAAATGTACCTATACTTGGAACAAGCATTGTCTAATTCTACGAGCGTACGTTGGGTCTTGAATTATTCAAAGGCTTGGTTTCTTGTCTGCCGAGGCATCAATTTTATTCCGCATTCATTTCAAATATTCTCAGTTACAAATGCTTTCCTGGCAACGTGAGCACATTCTAGCTCTTTGTCAGTTTTAGACGAAATTTACATTATCTAATAGCGTATCATAAAGTAATTTGGCATACCTGTTAAGATACTCGTAGGAAACATGTAAACGTTTGGTAACAGAACTAGAGTAATGTTTTTTCCGCAATCGTTTAGTTCGAGTACTATTTCTTTCGCCTAAGTCACTGCGTCTGAAAACACTCCGTGTTTCAAAATAAAAGAAGAATAAAGAATAAAGGTAATGTGAAACAAATCTCCGATAGACTTTCCAAATACCCGGATCACGTGGAGGCCGATATAATCTCTAAATGCAATACTGGTGACGAGGCATACCTGAGAAAAGTAATTGCTCAAGTTAAACTCTTTGAAAGAGACAAAATAAGAAAAGAAATTCATGATGTTTCAATGAGTGTCGAATAAGATTTATCAGTATTGCAACATGTCACTGTCATTATTGAAAATGATTCTGATAATGAGAGTGAACTTATGGAAGAAAGGAAAACTTACTTCTGAGGTAACGTATCTCAGAAGTAACAGATAAGAATAAAATATTGAAACAATTATCAGCCAAACCAATAAAAGTCGCCCCTATTCCCACGCTCTGAAAACGTATGATTCAGTGTATGAAAAAATCTCAACCTCAACAAACTCTTGTACCTGAAGTGAGAATTAAAGCAAAGAAAATAATTGATAACAATTCTGTTTACAACAAGATAACCAGTAGTATGAACTAAAATATTATTTTCCCAATCACGAAAGTTGATAGATTGAAGGACGGTTCTGTTACAATTTGATGTCTACGTAGAGAAGATGTTAAAAAATTATCCACTGAAATAAAAACTTGGTTGGGTAACACACTTAAACAGGTAGAATTTGAAAAACTAAAACTATTAATGTTTAAAATAATCTTGCGATAAGGAGCGTGAACAGGATATTATAACAAGAAATTTCATGAACTCTGAGACTTGTAAGGTGATACATGTAGCTTCCCATTGTCGAGGACTGTGGTCAGCACTGTAGCGGCTACGTCGCCCGGAAAATAAAAAATATGTACCTTTATTATATATAGTGGCAGAACGAAACTTTTTTTAATAATAATATTAATTGACCTGTGTTAATTTGAAAATTAATGCGCCTAGACTAGCTCTTTCTCAGGGGTCCACGCGTAATTGGGTTCGAATTGTTTATCTAAGGGAAAGAACCATACTGGTGTACCACATACAGGAAAACGCTTTAAGACAAATTAACTCATTAACTTTTATGAATATAAATCACATACAATTTAAAAAAACCTCATGCTATCCCCCAAAAGAAAACACACATAACTTCTTGCCAACGTAAACATGAAACACGCTGATATTACCGCCGAATTCGGCTTCTCTACAACAAATGTGAATTTTAAACAAATTTAACTTCTTGAACAAACATTTAGATAATTTCTCTTTCAACAAATAAAATAAACACTGAATAGACAATAACTCTCGCTTCTTGAAAATACTATTACATTTATGAAGAATTTAACAGATATAATTAGGCGGTGTTCTTTCTTGATAATTAGCCCCTCTTAACGAGTCATAAAGTCCAAAGTTCTGGGCCCCTGTTAACAATATGATCCGCACTCGTCTTCTCGCAATATCGCATGACGATATGTGTTGGATGCCACCAACAATCGTGAAAATACCTCATCCAGATGACCAATCAAGCACTACAGTGGTGAGTGGAGTGTGTTGACCCCACGGGAAGCCGGCCTGGCTCCGTTCTTGGAGCGCCTCCTGGTTGGTGACGTAACTAGCGAAGGCTCGACCGGTGGTGACTTCATCCCTCAAGTTACGCGGTCTGGGTGCCCTCAAGTGCAGCGCGGACCCGAACCATCAACTTCTGACTTCAATTGCTGGTCTCGGTTTCTCGGAAGAACCCACCGAGTGAACATATTTCCGTACGAAATACGTCACGTCTCGGATTTAGAATCAGCCGCCGAAAATGCTAGCCAAAAACTAAAGACTTACTTTCGGAAAATAGCAAACTCAGAAATCTCATCTGATATTATAAACTAGTCAGATAACTTTGAAAATAAAACTGAGTAGTGGCTCTGCTCACGAAAAATCTACAAGTAATGTTCAGTGCTCACGAAAAATCAACAAGTCTCGTTTGAAAGAAATCTCTAGTGCCTCGAAACATCTGGAAGTAGTATGCTGCGCGAAAAATCTTCCAAGTAGTAGTTGCGCGAAAAATCTCTCAAGTCTTAGCAGCGCGAAAAATCTAGAAGAGTCGAAGGATGATTTTCCCTTTCTTAAGTGGGCTTTCCCCCCCTTACGCGCTATTCTTCCACTTCCAAACCTCTCAAATTTTGAATTTCCCGTGATCGCGGTTTCCAATAACATAACTATTCCGCCTCCCGTGCCTCAGTTTCGATTGGAGATTTTGAGTATATTTCGTTACACGATCCGCCAATGTATATTCGAACGATCTTCAACCGCTGTTAGGAAACGTTTTTTTTTAAAACAAGACGCATCTTGCTCAATTACGTGCCGGCGCGTCCCTTTAACCCCCCTACTCGTACGACCGTTTGGGGCTTCTCCCCACACCCCCGCTTGCATGCGATTTCAATACACTAATAAAACCTTTTTCCGACAGGTTCTAGCTTGTTGTGGCGTGGGTTACTGCATTCTTACCAGATGTGGGTGTCTCTTTTGTCGGCGAACTGCGCGTGATTTTTCACGCCCACACTCCTCACCGGTGGCCTTTTAAATTTTGTGGAGTGAGGGGGCCCTCCTCCCCTGCTCCGTCGCTCGTTCTCCGTATCTGAAATGCCCGAACAAGACTGATTCCTATTGTTTAATTACTAAATTAATCAAATCTTACTCAGTCCCGAGTGGGTTTCCTGATCCCATGGGCGCGTCCCCAGGTGGCGGATAAGGGAATGCTCTACAGATATGTAGGGTAGGTGGGAAATAAAATACCACCCGCGGACCAAAACAGAGTAAAACCCAGAAGCGTCTGTACCCATAATGAGCGGCTCTCTGGTCAGCGTCTGATCCCCAGGTAAGGGGCGGCTGGGAACACTGGACAAACGCTTTAATTACAAGCCTAATGATACGTAATGGTAACAGTAACATTACCCCAGGTGGTAGTCAATCCACCCATCAAAGAATGGCAACCGGGTTTTCGGATTCTGGGGGACCCGGAAAATCACGATCACTCAGCATACTGAAAACTAAGACTAACGTATATTGGCACTTTCAATATTAACACCTTAACACAACCTGGAAAGCTGCAGAACCTTGTAACAGAATTAGACCGACAGAAGATTTTAATTCTTGCGTTACAAGAAACCAGATTCACAATGGATTATGGAAACTATCGCATATTCAAAAGCAAAACGGAAAAACGGATAGAGAATGGAGCCCCAATTTTAGAAATGGCTCTTATCATACACAAGAAAATAATTGGCTCAATTTTAGAAGTAACCCCTATTAGTGAACGATTAATGATTCTTCGTATACAGTGTGCCAACAAGAAATATACCCCAATCAACGTTCATGCTCCTACTAATATATCCAACAAGAAAGACTTACTAAAAATTGAGGAATTTTGGACGAAACTACAGAAAGTTACATCGAAAATAAACCAAGAGGATACAAAAATTTTATTAGGTGACATTAACGCGCAAATTGGTAAGGAAAAAGAGTATCAAAACACAGTCGGTAGATATCCAGCACACAAATTCACAAACAAAAACGGTATAAGGCTTGTTGAACTATGCCAACGAAATAATCTTAAAATCATGTCGACTTCCTTAAGAAAACCAGCCAAAAAAATGAAGACTTGGAGGTCACATATTCAGGAATTTGGAGAATTCCAGATATACCATGTGGCAATATCATACCCAGTACAGAAAGAAGTAAACAATATTCAGGTTCGTCGTGGGGCAAACATAGATTCAGATCATTATTTGGTGCGTGTCAAAATTAAATTCACTCCCCGGAAAATACAGCATAAGAGAAAGCATCTATATCATTTTGACACTGTTACGTCACACCACAAGCCCATATGCGATGTGCGTAAGCTTTTGGTGGAGAAGCGGGATTCAACCATAAACCACAACCTTTATGGTAGAGTTCGCTGCCACCAGCTTGGTTTCCCCAAGCAATCAAACACTCGAGTAATAACAATAAAACATTTAATTCAAATTAAATAAAGCTCTGAATATTTACAAATGTAGACAAACTCGCAAATCATAAATACAAGTTTGAACTTGTTATTACTTGATATTGCTATCTAAAAGCAATAATTACACACAGTTATAACTACTGGAGTTATGAATTAACTCGGAAATCTACCCAGATTATCCGAAGTTCAAAAGGTTCCAATTTGCTATCTGGAAATAAATAACTGTTCCAAGCTATGTTATTCGCGCCTATAGCAAGTAATAGAATTACCGCAGCAATTCTCAGTGGTCTGAAGACCAAACTAACCAAGTCACTTATTAAATAACTTGCGTACTTCTATACGCTTTCGCACTTGTCTCAAAGTCTGAAAGCCTCCAGTATAAAAGTCAGCTGAAATCCCTCTAATATATATTGAGGCGGAGGTCACGTGACTACCTCTTCGCCACCGTTCCCAACACCCTACCTCGGCTCGGTCACTCCTCAACTTCCGAGAAAAACTGCCTTTTCGGATGAACACTATTTCTGTCAACCGCTGAAATATTCCATACACACTCATTTTCCTTCTCCGGGGCGTTCATCTCAGTTTTCAGATGTAGAAGGGAGTTCTGCCTCTTAACAATACGAGAAGTCTTAAACGCGCACTTTTCCTTGTTTGGGCGGCGACGGGCCTTAATCGCCTTTGGAATTTCCAGCGAGCACAGTGCTTGAAAATGTTATAAGTCTCCTGAAAATCAACTACACTTCAACGAAATCAGAAAACATGTACCAAAGACTATCAGACAAACCAAAAGGAGATATTTGAAAGATCAATTAATCTCCATCGAGAATGATTTTCAAAACTACAACACGCGGGATATTTACAAGACTTTTGCAGGCAAAATTCGCGGATATACTCCACAAAAAATTTATGCTTTAGAAAACAGAATGGGAAACTTGCTCTTAACTATCAAGAAAATTGTGGGGAACTAGCATGTTATTTTGACCAACTTCTTAACTGCCCCGAACCGCGAGCAAGGTTTCCAGAATGCATCACGTCATATACGAATCCAGCTTCTACTCCTCCCATGCAAAATGAAATACAGAGGCATATTCATAAATTAAAAAACAATAGAACATCTGGAGAAGATGGCAACATTGCCGAACTATTAAAGAACCTAGGCCTCAACTCTCTCAAAGAATTGTCACAAATTATTGAAGGTATTTGGAAAACAGAAAAAATTCCTGAAGAATGGAAATGTGCTCTTATTCATCCACTTCATAAAATGGGAGACAGAGCAGACGTGAACAATTATATAGGAATTTATCTTTCGCAATTCACGTACAAAATTTTCTCAGCATGTCTTGTTCAAAGAATCCAGAACAACTAGAGAATACAATAGGTAAATATCAGGCATATTTCCGTCCCTGCCGATCCTGCACAGAACAATTTTTTAATTTAAAAACCATTCTAAAATATAAAGCAGTCAGAAGTAGTCCAATAATTTGCACCTCTATAGATTTTAAAAATGGCATATGACTTACTTGAGTGTCAATCTCTACTGAGTATACTTAAAGAACGAGGATTAAACCCAAAAACTCTGAGTCTAATCAAACAAACACTTACGAGTACTGCCTCAAAAGTCAAATTTGTGGGCGAAATTTCCGAACCATTCCTGATAAAAACTGGTGTTCGACAGGGTGATGGTTTGTCCTCGATACTTTTCAATATTGTCCTTGACAAGGTAATACAGGAATGGGAAAATGAACTAAGGAACCAAAATTATTGGAAACCAATACAGCTTGGACGACCTGAAGATGACGTCAAAATTTCATGTCTCGGCTTCGCAGATGATTTAGCAGTATTAGCAGATAATGAGACCATAGCTGTCAAACAAATAGAAATCCTTCAAGAGTGTGCAGAAAAAGGTCTACAAATTTCATTTCAAAATCCGAATTCATTTGCTCAAAACTCAATATACAAACCTTAAACACCCAATACGGCAAAGTCAACATAACTTCACATTTCAAGTTACTCGACGAAATCATCCAACCTACAGGAGGAGAAAAACAGCACAAAACATTCGAATACAGAAACTGAAGAGAGCATACGGAAGAACCCACAATATCTACAACAAAAAATGTCTCACCATAGGCACCAAAATTAGGCACTACTACACAGTAATTAAACCGGAAGCCATGTATGCTTGTGAAACACTTACTCTTTACATAAAAGGAGATTTAGAAAATTTATTAAAAGAAGAACGAAAAACCATAAGAAAAATTATCGGTCCTGAAAGGACGGAAGATGGTTTTAGATTAAGGTCCAAGAAAACAACTGAAAAACTATCTAACTTAGCGGCAGACTTCAGAAAGAGAAGACTAAAATTTTACGGCCATACACATAGACTACCTACCACCAGGCTACCTAACAAAATTCGAAAATACATAGAAAAAATTAAGGTCATCCCATGGATCCAGGAAGTAAATAATGATTTAGAAAAAACTCGAATAAATAGATTTGACATTTTGGACCGAAAACTATACAGAGAGAAGGTAGATACGTGGACGTCTGAAAATGAAATCCCAAAAAGAGCAGGAACTAAATGGACAGCGGAGAGGGAAAAAATAATTGCGAAAGGAAGAAGGAAGTGTAGAGACAGAGGAAAATGAACAGTTAAATCTTATGGTTTTGCGTGATCCATACAAGGGTCCATTCGCAAATAATAATAATAATAATAATAATAATAATAATAATATATTTAGTAAAACCTCGATTAACCATGTCTCGATTACCCGTGTTCCCGATTAACCGTAGAGCTCACTCTTCCGTCGAAAAAAATATTTTCAACTACAATTTCTCATACAATTAACATGACATCCAGGACATGATAAATTTGAGAAATATTAGAAATGAAGCAAGGAGAATCATTTCAAACTGCAAGAAACGAAGACTGATTACTTCGTATTTCAACACCTGATAACATGACATCCTACACATATATTATGTATGCATGTTCCTGTACATTATTTATTAAATAGTTTCTCGATTAACTGTTTTCATTTATCCGTGCGACCCCTCCCCTTCATTACGCCAGATAATTGAGTATTTCGTATATATATATAGTGTAACAAAACAAAAAATGAGCATGAGTTAAAGTTGATAGTGTAATGGATCACCCTCACTCACCTACGGCTAGTAATATCTTCTCTGGGTTCGTGCCTGTATTTTTAACAAAGGAAGGACACATATTGGGGTTCCTACTAGGAAAACGCGATATATACAAATTAACTCAGTTATTTTAATGTTAACGCACAACGAAAATACTACTCTTTTACTCCCTCTCAAAAAAAGACACTCATGGTACACTGAATTTAACAGTCTCTTATCAAAACAAAACAAAAGAAAACGTTTCGTGAAAATTACATTATATTTTAATTGGAATTTATGAACCCTTTTTATATCACTGCCCATAGTTCTCAATAGGTAATCAAATTCAATAGTTCACTGCTTGGGCTTTTATCATTTAGTAAGTCACTATTCTTCTCGCCACTGCGCCTATTATCTATAGTTGGATGCAACCAACTGGAACGCTCTACCTTACAAGTTGACAGCTGATTCAGTCGATGTGAAACATGGAGGGCAGACTTCTAGACAGTATTTCAGTAGGTCATCAATGGCGCGTGTAGTCGCTCCAGCAGGTTACATCATCATTCTCGGGAAACCACCGGTTCGTTCCGCGAACAGGAATTCTATTAGGCAAACGGGCGACTTCGTGGGAAAAACTACGACCGAACAACCGCTGCGTTTTCGGTCCAAATGAAGAGATCAACTCGACGGAATGTTCAACAACGTTTTTGTTACAACTTAATGTTTTGGCGTTGGAACATCTTAGCGAACAATAGTAAAGAGCTTATAATTTAATAGCACTAACAAAAATGCTGTGCGATCTGAACGTGAGTCTCGACCGGAAAATATTCTGAGATGTGAGCTGCATCTCGAACGAAAAACTTTCTAAAATATGAGCTGTCTGAATATGAGCTCGAAGGAAAATGTGAGATGTGAGCCTAATCGCTCTAAAATAATCTGACCGAAACTTCCAAGTTGTGAGTGAGAGTTATTTTGATGTTCCAGTCGCTTAAATGGGTTTTCTGCTTCTACGTCACTTACCATTTCCACCCATGATCTAAATTTTTTTACAGTCATGTGACTCATTCTCCTAAAGGAATCGAAATCCCCACTTCGCGATGTCACTCGGCAGTGGCTAGATTTGACTTGTTTCTGGATGCGCCTGGCCAACCCATGAGCGGTATTTTCTACGCTTCTGGTTCTCAACGAACTTTTTGCAACCGTCGTCTTTGCTGCGATTTTCACGAGACGGCATTCACCCTCAAAGACGTAATATTTGTTTACATTTCCGCCCTTTAAAATATCCATCCTTTTATCATCTGGTGCAACGCACCCTAAACACTGGTCGCGGCGCACACCCTACGCTCCCACGACCGTTGTCTCCCTTTAAAATCATAAACCTATTGTGCTGTTGGGTTAGAGCATGCCTCGCTGCGCCCTGGTGCGACCTTCTCGTCCTTCTAAAAATACGCGAATTCAGTTGTTCCCTTCCTACGAAATATGTGTCATTTTTCACCAGATAAAATCTGTTTCCACGGCTCTTACTTAGATTGTTTATTTGAATGAGTAATTTTATTCTGGACGGTCAAAACGCTTTTATCCTATTCCTTTTCCCACCTGTGGTTCCGGCCACCGTTC
>NNCF01126744.1:450552-489980 GCA_002313205.1 Laupala kohalensis | reverse complement strand
TATATATAGTGAGATTTGAATAATTCAGTAATTAATTGTTAATAAAATCATCCTTGTTCGGGAATAATGAAATTTAAAAGAAAGAGGGGGAGAATTGAAGAAATTTAAAAGGTCGGCCGTTGGAAGATGACGAAGGCAGCGGCCGCATCTGGTATGGCGAAGACCCACTGTCGGCTCTTTGGCGTCAAAGGAAATTTACAACTTTTTAGAAATAGCAAGTAAGTGAGGGGGTGGGGAAAGCGACCCAACCCGACCGCAATAACCCCAGATGTGCGAAGGGTCGAAACAAGAGCCAACTTGTTCGGAAGATCGTTGTAAGTAAAACGTCGTTGCAAGAAAACGTTAGAAATTATTTGAAGCCCTTTAAAAATTTCCCAATCAGAATCTAGGCGTAAGAAGGGGGAATCGTTTTGGCATTGGAAGTTTCAGTCACGTGGAATTCAAAATTTGGAAGATCTTTTGGCGGAAAAATAGAGAGTGGGGAGTAAGACCATTTAAGGAATGGAAAAGAAAATTTCGCTCTCATATTGCTCAGATCGCTCATACAGCTAAGATCGCTCATATAGCTCATATCGCTCAGATCAGTAACATCGTTCACGCTCGTAGCTGGTAGCTTCGACGCGGCTGACATTGCTCAGCTCATATTGCTCATATAGCTCATGTAGCTCATATCGCTCACATCTCGCAGTCAGCTCAGATGTTTATAGCTCGTCGCCGCAGACGCTCACGATCGTATCAGCTTTTCGACAGATGTTTTTTAGCTGCGCTCGAGATTTAATTGTTGATCTGTTTTTGATCATCGGGACAAGTTAATAAGCTGATCCCGATCCAAACCACGCACGAACTATTTACGGGTGATCATTCTGACGGACGTGGTAATGCTGACGCTGTGTTTGGAGGAGACGATTCCGCAGAGAATGAATAGGGCCACTTTTGGAAGTCGCTGCTGATTGACACAGTTAGCGGTCACCCGAAATTGGAGCCGTGCTGACCTCTGCGAGGACCCTACTTTACGGCCTGCCTAATCAGTCATCTTGAGAGGTATTATACGACTGTTGGTAAATGTTTAAACCAACGTCGTATTGCGCTTGCGCGTCATGGAGCAATTGGCATAAACTATAAAAAAGGGGCACGATATTTGGACTAAATCAGTGCCAAGACAGATTTCATTACTGATAAAATTATGCCATGTTTAAATTCAGTGCATTGCTATTGTTAAGAGAAAGGTAGATTTAATTGTTAATTAGATAAGATTATGATTAAATTCAGTGTAAGGCTATTGTTTGAAAGAAAGGTAGATTTAATAGTTGAGAAGCTAACATTATTATCAAATTCAGTGTATTGCTATTGTTTGAGAGAGAGGGAGAGTCGAGTGTTAATAAGATAGGATTTAAATTCAGTGTGTTGCTATTGTTTGAGAGAGAGGGAGAGTTGAGTGTTAATAAGATAAGATTTAAATTCAGTGTATTGCTATTGTTTGAGAAGCAGGGAGATTGAATTGTCAATAAGATAATATTAGGGTTAAAGCCAGTGTATTTTTGTTTTTGTTTTTTGGAGGGAAGGACGTCATTTCGGCGTTAGTGTTAACGTTCATATTTGATTACCATTTGTGTTTGTGTTTTTTGGGGGAAAACAGCTTCAGGGGTTTTGTAGTAATTAAAACAGTAATTAAATTAAATGGATTTATTTGTCAGTAGCGTTTTCCTTAAGTGGAACCATTGCATGGTTCTTTCCTTCATTAAAAAAATCGAACCCAGAAATTATTGTGGAACCCTGAGATAAAATAGTCGTGGCGCCCAAAATTTAAATACAGTATATTTCTTGAACCATTAAAGTTTCGTTCTGCCACAATATACACACTTTATTTCAATAATACATTTTTTTTCAATAATCAAATAATTTTATTTAAATTTTAATAAAAGCATATATTTAGAAAGAAACGTGTAACATAAAATAATACAGTGGAGGCGATTGGGAATCAAAAGTATTAGGGCAAAAATAATATTTCCACTGCATTTTTCCATTAAGTATGTTTAAAATAATGAAATAAATCAAAGGAAAGACAATTGGTGATCACCAAATCAAGGATGGTGTAATTTTTCATAATTCTTAGTTTTTGACGATTTAAAAGAAATATTTTTCTTTCCTTAAAAAATGTGGGGGGGGGCTGCCGCTGCCCTACTCGCCGACTCGGATATTGGCAATAGGGTAATACAAAACAGTAGAATCTAAGAGTTTTAAAACCATGGATTCGACATGTTAGGATTTTTGGGTAGAAGCGGGATTCTCTCATATACCACAATTCCTATGGTAGTTTTCGTCGCTGCCACCAGCCCAGTTTCCCAGGCAATCAAACACACGTGTTATGACAATAAATTATGTTTTAATACAAATGAACTAGAAATCAGAATTTACAAACGGAGACAAACTCCCAAAATCATTAATACATATAACAATCTGTTATTACACAAGTATTGCTATCAGAAAGCATTAATTATATTTAGATAAATTTAGTTGAAGACAACTAAGTAGTAAAAACCCTCTAGGTTATATGAACCTCCAAAATTACAAGTTGTTTTCCCCAACAACTAACTATTACAAGTTACGACATTCGCAACTAGTAATGACTTTATCAAGACTACCGCAGCAGCCTAACTAACATCTGGTCTCCGTGACATATGCCCGGTCACATCTCCCGTAACCGGCGGACTCTACGCCCACGTAAAAAGTCCTCGAGGGTCATCACTCCTCCCAATATATACTGCAGAAGAAGTACGTGATCAGCAAATAACCACGTCGTCGCCACCACACCTTGCAAGTACTCTTGTTCACCCCTTCGGCTTCTAGGAACTCAGGGACTGCGCCGTGAAGACGAACCGCCATAGGCGTCAACGAAACGCCCGCAAGCACCCTTTTCCGAGGCTCTCATTGTTTTACATCCGGTGACGTACTTCATTCACCACGTCTTAAAATTCTTCTTTTCTGAGGTACACTGAAATTCCAGTGGACCTCGCATGGGTCAACGTCGCAGGCCGCATTCTCCGAGAACAATAGAACCTTCCTAGGAAGTGAAAGGTGTACGTTCAAACAACACTTCAATAACTGAAGAGGCTTAGGGTGGGTCCTAAGTTCGTCGCCCTTCCGCCTTAGCGCCGACCGGCTTCTTTCTTTGGGCTTCTTAACAGTGTCCGGCTAGTGAAATGCGCAGAAATATTAATATTTCACAAATTGCTAGAATGTCTTGGCTCGGACGTTATAGTATAGTTTCATACTGATAGCAAATTCTAAGAATGCGAGATATCCAACAGTGCAGTACGTTTGCGTGGTCATATTAACTAATAATATAATAATGATAGTAATTCTCCATTTTATAATTTATTCAAGAATAATCAAATCAAATGTTAATTAGCTGAGTACTATTGTTAATTAATACCAAGGCTACTTTAAATTGAGAAATAATTCAGCCATTAACTTATATTGAATCATAAGCAATGGTATTAATTGCTTGTGAATATTAAATTATCAAATTAGGAAGAAATAGTTTCACAAATAAAATTATATAAACCCGTGGTGTTTAATGTAGTTTCTACATATAATAAAGCAGTATATGAATACATCTAATATTATAATAATCTTTGCGAGTTCAAATTGATAGATATTACATAAAGAGAAATATATGAGTGAAAATTCAAAGAAAGGTAAGTATTCTACCATAATCTGATTCATCCAGATGCGTTGCTGAGATGAATAGCGTTAATTTTGTGTATTTTCTTAGGTCTTGGTTGATTTGCAGAAACAATAATAAGTAAAAGTGATTATATGTCGAATTGGCCAAATATAACAATTTGGTAACATCAAGGTTTGTAAAAAACATTAATGCCATATTACTATAAATATTATTGCGATTCCGAAAATATTTTAACTTATATAAGTCGTATTATTCGCTCTTCATATTTACGGTAATTATAAAGAAATATTGTTCTGCACTAATTTCTTCTTTCCGCCACCTGCTATATTAGTAGTTTAGGGTATGATAATTTCAAGAACAATTATAAATAATTGTTCGGTCACAGTCGCCGATGTTAGTTTTGTAAATCCCGGCGATAACATAATACTGATTGTGTACAAAAAAAGGGACTATACATATATGGTATAACATTCAAATTTGATACAATATTTAATTGATTCAATAACTATCCTTCTTGGGTAAATAAAATATTTATTTTATTAAGAAACGCTTTCATTTTCGATTCGGTAGTCGATTTACAATAGACTAGGATCTATCAAACTCAACAACAGCGTAATTATAGATGTACTTACTTTAAAAAATTAAGAAATCGCACTGAAGTACATTTTATGAACCTCCACTTGTTATCACTACCGACGTGATAGCAAAAAAAAAGTTGTATAATGAAACCGCTCGTTTATAATTAGAGGTAATAAGTAAGTTTATGCATTTTCAAACACAAACAAGAGGAGTAGATTTAATATATTGTCCTCTTGAACACAAGTTGAAGCAGCGCTTTGCACGCGTGCTATTTTGTTCAGAGAAGAACATTCATGTTCAAACAAGTTCAAGCAGCGACCTTTACAAATATTGCCTTTACAAATATTAATAAAATAAATTATTAGTTTCCTTTCCTAAATTATAATAATTAACTAGATTTTTGTAAGTTCATCTAATTAAATAAATAATGAAAGACTTATGACCTTTTATGGAAGAGCATTATATATTTTGTGATAAAAACTCAACTTTTCGTCTTCGTTCTAAGTCGTCGTCAGTCGAAACGTTGTGGGTTTTTATCACAAAATATATACCGTTCGTCCATTAAGGGTAGTAAGTATTTCATTATTTGTTTAATTAGATTATATAATGGACGTTAAATGTAACAGAATTTGTAAGTTTAGTCAACTATTATTGTTAAATGTGTTTAACATAGATTGCCGTAATAAATGTTTAAAAAAATTAATGATAGTCCAATTTTTCATATATCTGAAAACTTTTAGTATCGTGGTATGTATCACAATCTCACGAAACTAAATTTTATGATTATTTTCTTTATAATCAAGAATTGTAAATAATTTTAGCTATTAGAAGTAAAAAGTATAAATACGTTACGCATTGTAAATTTTTAGTGAGCGAACAAATCGATATGTGAAATGTTCTATTAATTGGGTATTTAACACATCAATATTTTTCTCACATTTACAGACAAAATACCGCTCCCAAATCTTGTCGCCCCGGACAAGTGTCCGGGTTGCCCACCCCTAGAGCGGGCCCTGCAATAGTTAGGGATAGCAAAAGAATTGTTATCTTGTAAATAAGAGCTGAAGAATATATACATATTAAGAAAAACAACATACAGGTTTTGTTGGGCACCAGTATTGCAAATGCTTTGACTATGTTGTTTCAGCATTATGGTTCTTCTTTCACCGGCAAGTTGAAGCTTAAATGTGTCAATTGTGTGGAAGCTTCAACTCTTAGTATAACAATGAACATTGTCAATTGTTACATTCTTAAAAACGAAGTTCGTAAATACCTTGCCAATATTAATTATCATTTCTTATCTGAACTCTCTACACTCATTAGGGGATCTTATACAAAGAAAAAAAGTAAATGAAGACTTAATATCGATACTTCAAGTTAGTAATTTCTTTCACACAGATGAAGTAAATTTTATAAATTAGAAGAATGAGTATTAATGTGATCTTGATATACTAAATAAAAGTTTTCAAGACTTTAATTTTGGTCTACATCATGTACATATAAGAGCAAATAGGGTGTTTCTTGACACTTTAATTGGCAATATATGCCAGATATGAACCGAGACTTGCAGTAGCACTCTCCAGGATCTGTGGATATTCAGGGTTATTGTTATTAAGACAACAAGTCAGATCATTAGTGCTGATGGGGTAGTAATGTATGCGTTTGATACATTAATTGAGCATACAATTATTGAAACATATAGTCTTGAAAATCCCCACAACTATTAGTAAAATGTAAAATAACAAAATAGTAAAGGTGTCTGTGTACACCGTTGTCCGTGATAATTTCATTGATGATTATGTAAACAATTATTATGAAAAAAAAATCTTATCGATGATGACTATGGTTACGAGACCTATGAACATTCAAATCCCGTCTATTGGCTCTTGCATTGACCATATGTGTGGTAAAACAAATTTTGAAACCAAAGCATGTAGATTATTTTATCACATTAATGATCACATTCCTGTCTTAGCCTCTTTTAATCTGAGTTGTAATTTCAAAAACACTCACCAACCAATAATTAAATACAATAATAGAAAGATGAATAATTTGTGAAAGAATGTTTTGGGTCAAATTTTTTGAGATTGACAATCCCGATATTGTTACTGAGAATTTGTTGACTAATATTAAGAACATTCTCGTGAAATCTTCAACAAAGTAACGAGAAAAAAAGTTGCGAAAAGAGTGGATTATTAGGTCTAGTAATCATAAAAAGAATCAGAAAGTTGTAGGTTTTCAGCCATGCTGTTGGGCAGGAATTGGTTATATCACGAGTTGGCAGAATTAAACAACGATTGGTACTAGCTAACGTTTCGGAGCATTTATTAGAGCAGCAATAGTGCCACAGATACACTTAGATTATCAACTTCCAACATCAGTGTAAATATCAAAATAAAAACTTGGCAGTCAATAAGAAAATCAATAAGAATGTCACCGAAGCAAAAATATTTTTTTCAGAAAAAGTACTAATTTTAAATGACAATGTACTAATTTTGAAATCAGACAACACTATTTGTAATTTTGCCATGTATAGGTCTGAGTTAGTTGAGAAGATGGGAGAATTACTGAGTAACAGTGAAACATACACACAGGTTAACATCAACCCCACCAGTAGAATGATGAATAAGAAAACAACTAATTAACTGTTTATTCAATAAACAAAAAATTTCAATCCAATACAAACTTGGACTAGTCACGCGCAACATTGTCATGGTCTTCTTAAGACACACAAAGACAACAACGCTCTCAGACCTATAGTCAGCTGCATCAATTCACCCACATATCGAACTACAAAATTTGTGTGTAAACAGATTAACCAACAACAAATACAATATCCAAAATTCCTTCCTATTTGTACATAAAATTAAAGAACACACGATCTCAAATAATTATATAATCATCTCATTAAATGTTAAATCTCTTTTTACTAATATATCTATCACTAGGGCTATCGACATAATAACAGTACAATGGTAACAACTAGAAAACTTTTGTACTCTCAATTTAAATGAATTTATATCTCTTGTCGAGTTGGTTTGTGAGGGTTATATCACGTACAATGATAAATATTACTTAGAGATTGACGGCATTGTGATGGATAGTCCCATAGCCCCAATTTTAGCAGACATTGTGATGAACAGATAACTGGATGATGTTGTGGGGTAAATTTCCCTCCACATTCCTTTTGTTTATAAATATGTTGATGACCTAATTCTCACCATTCCCTGAGGTACCGATGATGTGGTTTTGCGTTGCATAAACGGTTGGAATTCAAAACTCTAATTTACGATCGAATCAGAGACAAATAAAAAATTCATTTTTTAGATAACTTATTGATAAAATTTTTTGGCAACACCATCAGTATTTCCTGGCATCATAAAGGTTACAGAAGAGACAGGTAGCTAAATTTTCTCTCACATCATAGTCAACAACAAAACATCAGTTTGATTTGTGCATTGAAGCATAATCATAGGTATCAGTGATTTGAAATATCACAAGAAAAATTTAAAATTTATTTTGTACTTATTATCCAAAAATAACTTTCCCATCTCAATTACCAATAGAATTTTGTACCATAAGTCCAATACTCCATCCAAGATTGAGAAAGTTTAGGCAACTAGCTTTCAATAAAGATCCATAACTTTCATCAGAACAGGACAAGAATGTATTGCAACATGATCAACTCAATATTGTCTTCAGCAATACTAGTTATGCAGGTAATGTTTTATTTAGTAAGTTAAAAACTACAACATAAAAGGACCAATTGGTTGGACTAGTTTACACGGTGCCATGTGGTGGTTCTGACCATGTCTACATCGGTCAGATCAATCAATATTTGAAACGGAGATTGTCTCAGCACGACAGAAACACCGGACGTTATCAACTCCAATATGCTTTGGCACAACATTCGGCTGAAATTTCACATATATTTAATTTCCCTCAAACAAAAATTCCGGATAAGGAAAAAACTGAAAAAAATATTAAGGAGTCATTAAGCATTAATCGACATGGATCAACAGTTAACAGAAAGACAGATACTGACAAACTTGGTTGCCTTTATATCAATTTTTTATTAAAAATAAAAAGACAATGACAGTTAATTTGGTTCTTTTCAGCAGTTATCTCAGTACTTGTTTGATTGTCTCCCTCTCTTGGGTATGAGCATCTCAATTTGTTCATGTAATCTCAGATATTCTTAATCATTCAAATAAAATACTTGTACATACATTATTGTGTTATGCATCACTCTTTATTGTAATTAATTTCATGTATTCGTTGTCTGATTTCATCTCACATCATTGTACATTAATGATGGGTTTACGTTGCAATGTTTTTATTAAATGTTGCAATTATGTTGCAATAAATATACTGTATTTATACAACAGTTTACATCTGTTGTCATGACGACGCTTCCCACGCAGAAACCGACGTCGTATTTCCCGGAATTTGAAGTCAAGACAACATCGTTATGCGACGTTGAGACGACGATAATAAACTACGGTGTTTCGATGTCGAGATCGAGTCAACGATCGAAGTTGAGATGGCTCCGTTATATGACGTTTAGACAACTCAGTTATAATGTTGATAATAATAATAATTATATTATTATTATTATTATTATTATTATTATTACAGAGCATGGGTCTCCGCTCCCGTTAGTTGTGGCCCATTTCTCTTTAGATGGTCGGATCCACATTTGCAATTTCGACGTTCCGTCTTTCACTGCCATCTGGTAATGGAATTTGGAACTCTACTTGGGTGGATTGTTCTCCAAGAATTAATTTTGCCGAGAACATCCTATCTTTTACTTGTTTACGGACATTACTATTTTACTCGTTTACTATTCATGGTACCTATAGTTAGACAGAGCAATACAAGACGGTAAAAACTTAGCATTCATCACTATTTTGCAGTAGCTGAGTTGTAGTGTGCTCGCCTTGAGATACAAAGGACCCTGGATCAAACCACGCCGTAGTCGGACTTGGAAGACGGAGGTTGTAAAACAACGTTCTTATAGGAATGTGTATTACAAGTCATAGAATATGACTTAACAAGATAAAATAATGGATAATATCCATAAAAGTTGTAATAAAAATGATAATTCAACAGTTTCAAGAAAGTCGAGTGACGACGTTGTTTTGGTGTCGTTATCCGGTATCGAATAAGCGTTTTCTACGACGTTGTGAAGACGCCGTTCTCCGACGTTAAATCGACGTTACATGCGCACGCGTAGGCAACGTCTTCACGTCGTTGTTTTTTGACATAGCCACGACTTTGACGACGTTGTAACGACTAGAAATTTCTACGTGGGTTGTTCTCAGAATATCTGCTAAGAGGAGTTGTCACTAGTTACGAATTTTGGCTTACGATACTAATTCTGTGCAGTATTTTCTGGAAGTGATACAATGCATCACTCATTAGACGACTGTTTTAGCTGTATTTTATCTTTGTATACGTGATAAGTGTTTTTATGGAATGTTTTAATTATTTGATTGTATGCTAATACTACTACTTTGGGTACTCGATAAGTTCTGCGTATATTTGATGTATACAATTGTTGTTGTATTGTATGTGTTATTATACTCTCCACGCTACTACAGCTCTGAAGATGGAGCAATAAATGGTCCGAAACTTTATCTAGAACCAATCGTTGTGTTATTCTGCCAACTTGTAATATAACCAATTCCTGCACTCAAAAATGTTTGATAGATGGAAGGAAGATTCGGAAAATTCTGAACTTAAATCAAACATATAGTAAATACAATACTGTTTTTAAAAAAGCTACTTGTTAAAACTAAAAGTCTACATGATGCTCAGGAAACAAAAAGTATGGACTTAATGAAAACTTGGTTCTTTATTAACAAAATTATAGGAATCACAAATGGTTTATCATCATAAATGGTTATGGTAAAGTCATTATTGATAAATCTGAGAATTTTAATGAATTTTTCTTCAATGTTGAAAAGAATACGGTTGATAATCTTGATAAATCTATTAATAAGTTGCATTTACCGACAACTGTCAGAAATTATAAAGCTATTTTTAGTACCGACTAACGTTAACGAGATGTCTGAAACTATGTCATCTGAAAAAGAAGGCCTGTGGTGCTGATGGCATTTCCACCAGTATACTTAAAAAAACTTAACTTTTATATATCTTCAGTTATTACCCATGTATTTAACTTTATTTAAGTTTTATGTCTGGAATTTGTTATCACTTTAAAATAGCGATATTGGTCACTATTAACAAATCAGGGACAAAAAAACTGCAATTAAATCTCCCTACACGAATGCCAAACATACCAAAATGAATTTTTTTCAAATTGTTACATACCTCATCGAAACAATTTTTAACCTACTCTACCAAGAAACTGTCCTGTAAACTCATTCACACATAAGCAACGTTCATTGTCCGTTATACTTAGCAGAGAATAAAGAAAAGGTTCCGAGACCTTACACTCAATTTGGTTTAATATAAAAGTATTTTATTTAGCCATATTTTCATCGTTCCAAATTTGTAAGAAGCGAGAGAAAATTTTGAATGTAAGATTAACTTTTGAATAGTATTTGTATAGTATTACCTCATACACATTATTTATCTCATGTACATGAAATGTCCTACATCAACTTTTTCAATGTAGACCCGACCAAAATGAAATAATAGTAACCACCATAGTCATTAACATACAAATCGAGTATTGGAAAACAAATGCTTTAGTGAGAATATAGGCGAAACAAACTGGAATGACAAAGTGCAATGCTATAAAAATTTTATTCTCCGCGGACACTCATGAATAAGAATGAGGAGAGACTGCTATTTATTCTAGCAGCGCCAGTCCGTTCGCAGTCATTGACAAGGGAATACATATCGACCACCCACTAAGTGAATATCTAAATTGGCAGAATTGCGATTACCAGGAAACATTATTTTGACAACAACGTGTAAGGATTCAGCTGTGGGCTTCAATTGACTAATTAAATAAGATGAGCAACATTACTCTTAACGCGATACTGACAAATGGTTTTTGACATTAAGTAAATTTTTTTCTTGGAAATACTACACGCCTTTGAAAACATTTGGGAAACTTAGTGTCATGATAAAATTATATCAATTATTGAGATAATATAATGAGAAAGATAAATGAATCATTTTTAAATCGTGATATTTCACTAAAGATTTTTCAGAAGAGAAATTATGAGAACTTTTTGGGGCAAACGTTTGTAGAAAAGAAGCCCCAATGTGTATCACATAATTGATGTAACGGTAAAATATCTTTGATTTCTGTCTGGAGTGACTTAACTTTCTCATTCATCAACACAGAAAAGTCTTTGAGAGAAAGGAACTTGAAATTTTGGTAGGATGGTATTTTTATATTGAGGAGGATCACTAGGAAAGGATGTTTAGAAATTCTGATTTTGAAGGAGTAAATATAGTGATAGGAGCTCACAACGTTTCGACTTCATTTTAAGCCATCGTCAAGTTTTCAAATAAAACATAACAAAAGAACAAATTGTTTATGTAGTTTCTGCGTTTTTGTAAACATATTTCGTGTTTATATTTAAGTTTATTCATGTTCAATTGTCCTGTTGTTATGTTTCTTGTTATTATTTGTTGTTATTTGATTANGATATATATATATATATATATATATATATATATATATATATATATATATATATATATATATATATTCTGCTGTATCCCAAGAATTAATTAAGATATTGGGTTGTTTGTATGCAAACTGCAAACATGTTATTTTTATCTATACTCAATTATGACGAAGGATAAATGTTAGCATAACTACGAGTCATAATTCATATTCATAATAGTGAATCATATTTCATTAAGTACAAATTAAGATATTTAAATACATAAAAATACTTGTAGATTATGAGACTATACAGAGCTAAAACTATTCACCATTGTGTAATAAATATATGCTAAATATCTCTCCCTGGTCATCCATCTTTCTGAACTTAATTATCGCTTTTGAGAGAGGTGGAGTGCATGCAGTGTAACCCAGTGTTGACACGACGTCGGGCGACAAGGCGCACGGCGATAAGTCGTATCGTGTGAAAGAGGCCTTCATCGAATTTTCTTTTGAAGGGCATGCTTGCGCCTATGCACTGATAAGCGATATCTCCGAGTACAGTTACTTTCAATTCCGTTCGACTTCACACAGCTTCGCTTTTCGCTGGTCAGTGTCAGCAGACATACCTATTACAATGCTCCTTGTACCTTGATGTATTTGCATGTATAAAAGGCGGCTCCAGACGTTCGTCATTTGGCGAATTTCGAGCGACCGCTCGCCGAATAGTGTGGGTGGGATGCTTGCTCTTTGTCGGGTCACGAATAACGGTGCTTGCCCTACCCGCAGCGTGTCAGTCTTTTGGGCAAATCAAAGGAAACCGAGAAATGGGGAGCATTGGGGAGCGATGATAGCCATTCGAGATTCGCCGAATAACGAAGTCTGGTGCCGCCTTAACGTGAATCGGATTTTATTTTACAAAAAAATGTGATATTCATAGTTTCCATTCCTCCAATGTAAACGAACTCTAATGTAAACGTAAGCAGTCAATATACACTTGTTTGTCCGGGACAAACCGCGTCTCACTAGACAGAACTACCAACGTTTCGGTCATCTTGCTGAGGCCTTCTTCAGGGTAACGTCAGAGTCGTACACACCTAAGGCTAAAAGACATATTTGCGTTTTCTCCGGTCCGCTCCGCTTGTGCGAAGACACACCTAGTGGAGCGAGCGTCAGCGGACAGAAGTAGGGGAAAGTGAGTAGGGGTGGAAGGAACAAGGTCACTTTAGGACGAAAACAGACATGCTTTGCGCAGGTCTATTACCGAGCATCCATGCAACTGCCCGCTAACTACACAACGCTTTTTATTGTAAAACACGTAGCTATATAGAAATTTCTTAGATTGCGGTGAACCTCACCGCTAGGTAACAGATTAATGTGTTACGTTGAATGAAAATGGGAGACGGGACCGGGGGTTCGAACCCGGGAATTGAGGTCAGAACCCGGTTGAATGAGGATGGAAGACGGGCCCAGGAGGCAAACGGGATGGCGCAGTCGGTAAGCGCATGAGCGCGCTGAGATCAAGGACTCGGGTTCGATCCCCGGATCAACGTAACACATAGCTATATGAAATGAAAATTTTTAAAATAATTTTTATTGTTTAATGTGCAATTAACACAGTGGTAACAATTTTTGTATTTTTGAAATAATAGAAATAGACCCACTATACACAGATGCCAATATAACAGTAATAGTGAAATGTACTTACATAAGAAATAAATAACAACGTAGGACCTTTTTACGGACGATTAAGATATATGTTGCTACGTTCATGTTTATTGTTACGTGTTACCACCAAAAGACGACTTAAACCACGATTCGTTACGTTGTTCATTTTAATAAGAACAATATGTATTTAAATCGTCCGTAAAAAGGTCGTAAATTGTAATTTATTTATTTATCATATATATAGTACGTTAATAGTAGAATACATAATTATTTAATGCAAATATAAGTCCCTTTTAAAATGTACTCTTACCATGTGATTTATCAATAATTATAATAAATAACTACCTCCCATGTTAATATCATATAATTTTGATATGTACGAACTGTATAGACAAAAGTACTCAATATTTTGAAACTTCTCTACTCGATAAGTTTCTATTAGATTTTTAGGCATTCGTGTTTACTTCGTTTCATACACGGACAATAGAAAACACAACACAATGCAAATTCACAATATGACACAAAGATTCACAATGACTTCACATAAATAGTATACATAGAACTCAAATTGAGGAACAAATATGACAAATAATTGAAACGTAAAGCTTTAAAATGTAGATGTGAAAATGCGGATTTCTTTCTTTTTAACCAAAACCTCGCCAACATTTTTGACAATTACAGAACAAAAATCTCAAAAGACTAGAATACAAACAGAAGAATACACGAAGAAGTCAAAAATAATAAAACACGAAAATCAGAAAGCTTCAGAAAAACGAACTCCACTAAAAGACGGAATTTTTTTACAAAGAAGTGAGAAAGCACTAAAACAAATACTCAGTGGTATTATAACTCAGTGTTGCAATAATTAATATGAACATTGATGTAATTAATAATCAGTCCGTAGAAATTGAAGGATATAATATTCAAGGGAAGCACCGTGAAAGAAATCACCCGCCGTCTTCCTCGCTTCTCTCACTACACTCATCTATTAACACTTGTGACCTTCAGCTGGTGACAAGGTCGCGCAGGAAGCAGCGGAGATCTCCACTCCGCTCCGCGCCCGTTAGGTGTGTCTAACATAACACAGGTCATAAGATAACACAGGTCGGAGGAAAAATCGCTCTGCAAACGCAAGTGTGTCTTTAGCTTTAGGCAGAGAACGACAGCAACTTACGCATGTATGACTCTGACAATGTCCTGAAGAGCGCCACAACATGGTGGTCGAAACATAGGTAGTTTTGTCTACTGAGACGTGGTTTGTCCCCAACAAACAAGTTTATAAGAACTAGCATAATGTTTACTTTGGCGCAAGAATAGAAAGAATAAAATAAAATTCTACTTATTTCATCATTTCACAACGTTCAAACAACTTTATCCCAAAAATAGTATCAGAAAAACATATCTACCTTTTAGGAGTGGCGTGGGTCTCTATTCATTTTGTTTACTGTCGTTGTAATTAAAGGTCACCAACCGTGTCCGTTACCTGTAACAGAAAACAAAAATGAATAAACTCAAATTATTAAGTAGACTAATCGATAATACTATTACGAAAGTAACGATTAGTGTCAAAAAACCTATAGATTTATATTATCATTCCACATCTTCATCACATTTAAATTTTATTGAATATAGGTGACTCGACGAAAGCACAAAAGGTTGAAGAAGCTCTTGGTTGGAAACACTAAATTTTAGGTTACATGAATACCAACGCTGCGGAAACAGTATAGAAACTACGTTAAAATGAAAAACAGATTCTCACGTATATGTAATAAAATTGATTTAACTATGTCACCATTTCAATAAGATTTATGCACATTATCTTCCTCAGAACTTTTAACACAACATTTCTTGCATGCCATGTACAATTCTAAGATACAACCATCTTGCACAACCAGAACAATCTATATAGTACATAACACTGACAAACCTAAAATGGGTTGCTGAAGTTAAAACAGGTTGGCATAGTTAGATAAATTATATTGCCTATGCACAAGAATCTGTTTTTTCAATTTGTTCTCAAGGCTAAAACATCCCTCTCATACATTAAAATATTTCTTTGAAAAGAGCTTTAAAAATTCAGATATCTTGGATAATTTATGCACCGCAATCAAGCACATAAATTCATAAAAGAAATCATCTTAGCCATCCTATCAATTGTATGTGTTGTCCGTCGGAGGTCGAACCCTGTGATGTCAGGGCAGAGCTAAGTCTGAACCCAAGGAGTACTGAACTTGGAATTCTCGCTGACGCTCTCGCAGAATGACCAAGTCCACGAAGAAGAATAAATATGTTTATTACAACAAACAAAGCTGTCCTGACGGACAGAGTGACATCCTCTACAGAAAATTCGAAGAGAAGTGTTTTAAAGTACGTGGGCGGCTGCTTATATAGAGTAGGGCTAGGAAGTCTTGATCGCTAATGTCAGCCAGCTGCACTATTTTAAGCAAAGTTCTAACTTGGAATCAATTTTAAAATTCACTTATGACTTTATACATGTATTTTATGAGACAGGTTTTGTCTCGTTAGAGGAGAACGTCATCGACAGCTGCTCCCCTTATCTTAACCTTTTGACCCGGTTTTTGGGGAACGTCACTGTGTGGTTTCACGGATATGGAAGTCTAGACAATGGCATAAATACTTCCTTCAATCCATAGGAGTTACATAATCCAGTTGCACAAGAGATTTCATACAACAAAATACATTCTTACAGAATACAACTTAAATCTAACAATTACACAAATCCTTAATAAACAGTATCATTTTTCATCACACAATAATGAAGAGTTGGAGAAGACGTTCGGTGGACTTAAAATGGAAATTAAAAATATTATTAGGTAAACTTTATTCCATCTCTGTAGTAAAATACTAATATAAAGATTGTCATGTTTAGTATGGACCATATATCCGGCGAACAAATCAGCTTACAACTTACCACAGGGATGATTACGGTTCACGATGTGTTTCCGCAATAAACACTTCTATTTTATTGAATTATTTATTGATATATGAAATTACGAGACTAGTATCGTAACTTGTACATAATTTTCAGGAATTGTCTAATTGCTCATATATATATATATATATATATATATATATATATATATATANTATATATATATATATATATATATATATATATATATATATATATATATATGAGAACCACCTTACTGAAGTTGTCAATTATTTTAAAAAGATTGTATGCAAAGTTTTCTTTGAAATACTTTTTTGTGTCTCTTCTAATATTTCAATTGTGTGACAAGAACTAATTAATAATTGAAATAATAAGACGATTAAGTCAGAAGAGGACAACAAATGTTGTGGATCCTTATAATGTATCTCTCTGTGTCTTCTAGTGAAAATTAAAAATCTATCAGATCGAGATACACGTTATAAAAGAAAAAGTCGTTATTCAAAGCTCGTTATTTAGTGCTCGTTATTTAGAAGGTACCTTTATCTCTGATGTAAATCATGAACATATGGGCGGCAATGGGTGTCGTTATCGTGAGCGAATGATTGACGATAGCATTAACGGATCTTTTGTGATTTCTGGTGCCATTCATCTTCTTGCTTTTGGAGACAAGCTTTTCTTTTTTTATTGTACCCTTTCACTGTACAATTCTATCTTGTAGGCCCTAAAACACGTTGAATGTTCTTCGTCCTGTAATACGGCTGATACGGCTCTCATAAAGGATCATTACTTCACTAATGGATTGTGAGGTGGAGTTGAAAACAACGCTGCCTCACCTTCATGTATATAAAAAATAGACCCTCATGTGGAACAACTTCGAGAGAGTAAATGCGAGTATAATGGAGTATTTTGAAAAAATTCGACATACGTTAGTGTTCACCCCCGACTAACATCATGGTGCGATGAAAAATATTATTCTCCTAGGAAAAAATAGAAAAATATTCATTCACAAAACAGTTTTTAAAATCTGCAAAAATGTTCTTGTAGGAATGAGTAGACAAACATTTTTGAAGTGTTTAAGAACTACTCTGTTTCGTAGGAAGCAAATTCCGCGTTATATTTGAGAATAATTATTGTTATTGAACTTTCAAAAGAATTTGAAAGTTGAACACCGTTTTGAATAATCTTCCAGGTGAATAATACATTTTTTGTGAATTAAAAATGCAAGAATCACGGAAAATATGGACTTGAAAGAGAGTGATATCATCAAAATCACCATTGATATATGGAGTTGACAAGAAAACGCAAAATAAACAAGGGTGTAGCCCAAGGGTTTGGGCACAGAGGTTCAAAGTTTTGAACATTTATAGGGAGAAGTAGATACAGCTTTTCAGTTCGGCTATAAATGAGCGGAACCGTAACGTAGGCCCCTAACAAAGTTTAAGCATATGGATCTCGTTAGATATTTCTCAATCGGCGTGGTCTGTATACTATGACAAACTAGAAGGGGAGTGGCGATATCACCACATATACTTCGTATTGAATTAAATATTACGAATTACAAAAAAGTATATTACGTTCGCATGTGAATGTATAGACNAAAAAAAAAAAAAAAAAAAAAATAGACGGATGATAGACGTGCATGAAACTTGAATGGAGTTCATGCCTATCCTTCACGTCTTTGTAATTTGTATTTTATTATTTGTTATTGAGAATTCGGAGGATGTGGGAGAGTATTGATGTATGTTCCTTCCTAACTACTCCCTTGGTTATTTGGAAAGAGCACTAAATTTGTCGTATTAAAATTTCAGTCAAATATGCCCATGTTGGGAAAATAATATACCACAACTCAGGAGGAAAAAAAATCAACGGCCGACTTCTCCGTTGGAAATTTGTTGAGAAGGATAACACTAAACAATGAGATTAATTAAATCAGAATATTTTATCTATAAGTCGAATGTCACAAGGACTCAACATCCTCACAAAAAAAGCTCACTTTTCACATCCTTTCCCAATTTGCCACAGGAACACCAACAAGAAGAGAAATCAAAACCGAAAAGAATAAACGAGCAGCCTCGGGAACGTAAACAAATTCTTCAGCGCCGCCATAATCCGCTTACGTAGAAAGAGAGATCGCGGACAGCGCAGGTGTTACAGAAATCCCTCTATTATTGCGCAGCTTTACGAAGTTACTATCTATCGTTACGATACGACCGTTTCGCTTCACGATCGATTTTTCCCGCAAACAGTTTGACTTGTTTGGCGAGCTTTTGGTGTGAGTTGTTTCAGGTTTCACCTGCAGAGAGCGAAATTTGCGCGGTTTTGTCCCTCCACACAAATACTGTATGTTTTAACAGAGGTTATGTGTTCGCGTGTCTGTGCGTTCACCGCATAGCGCAGAAGCGCTATGTCCTATCAAGGCCGCCGAAATTCGGAAAGCGTGTTCTACGAGAGGGGCTCTAAAACACCCTGCAATGTTTTGATATCCGATGAAAGTTTGTTAGATTAACTTTTAAGCGGTTCTTAGCGACTGCAACGAGCTCCAAACCCATACAAAAAAGAGCTATGACATATAAGCGCAGAGAGACTTTACGCTCTGAAATATGGCATGTGAGTTCTCTAGTTTTGGTCCCTGTGGACCTTGATTTTTTTTTTGAAATTATTTAGAGATTTTTCTTTACATAATTTTTAAGCGTTGTATAGAGTTAACGGCGGAGCGATGCTATTCCAAACCGAGAAAAATTAAAATGTGGATATCCTTACCCAACGAATGATATTCCTTTACCACACAGTCACTTGTACGTGACTGACATACTATTGTCATCAGGCTAGCCGAATGTTATTGGATAGCTGAATAATGTGGTGAGATCATATCTCTATGTACAAAAAAAAGTGTCTGGAGCGGTATATCGTAGGTGTGTTAGTATGTCTTTTATACAAATCTACAGTTTTAATACAAACATGAAGAAAACCTGTACACTTGATCTTCAAAAGTCTAGAAAGAGCAATTTCATTATTTTTTAATTTTCGTTTTCATTTTCGGTATTTCTCACAAACTAATTGAGATATCAACTTGATTTTTTAACCTCAGTATTGCTAATTTTAATATCTACAAACGGGATTTTGGATTTTTCGATATTTTACTCTACAGTGGGTGTAGAGGATAGAATCGTTTTCACGTTTTCTCTGTTTTCATTCGGAAGTCCTTTATGAGAATTCATTGTTTCGTTTCACTGACAAGTTTTATTCATTTTTACGTAGAGGCTCGATCGGTTTGTTTTTCGTATGCTCGTTGAATAAAGCATTACTTCCCCAGCGCTCGTGTGGGAACAAAAGAATCTTAACTATATTTTTTTATTAATGTTTCGGTGTAAATTGTATTTTCCTTCTTCCTTAATTTTTAAAATAATTCGTAACTATGTACATAAAAGCATACAATACTGAAAACCCTAAAAGTATTTTTGAACGTTTTCTACGTGGTAATTAGTTTTTGAAAGTAACAAAAGTGAAAATTCAATATTACGAAAGTATAGAAAAATATGGGAACCAACAGTGAATTTTGAATATTAAAAAAACCCGGGTAATGCTGGGCAAAAAAGATAAAAAATTCCAGACCGGTGGACAGGCGTTTAAATACCAGAATCTACAGTAATTATTAAGTTTTTTCAATCCTGAGCAACGCCCGGTAGTCTGCTAATACAAGCTGAAAGAAAAGAACTTGAAAAGAAGCAATGATTAAAAAGATCCCTTGAACTCTGATATCCTTTGAAGAATAAACATCACTGTCCTATCACAATAATTTGATAATAATAAATTTATTTTAAAAAGAAGCAGTTACAAACTGCGTAAGACCACTTGGAGGACAATGAACTAATTTACTCTCCTGAATCAAGCAAGGGACCATCCCATTAATTAATCAAGGACCTGGCAGCGGCATATTGAAAATTTCAGCACACTCCTAAGATAAAAATATAAATAGTTAGCTATGTGTTATAATGTCAAAGGAGTACCAACAAATTTGTATTTATACAGTTTTCCTGTGTACACTTCGCTCGCAACCACCGGCCTCGTCACTTTTGGGGATCTCGGCAGCATGGTAGCCTGTACGTCGGTAGCTTGACGTCAAAACACAAACCTCCCAGTGGAGAGCAGAGTAAATTATAATATTTAAAAACCTGAGTAAAATTAAATTAATTCGACATTCAATATGAAAGAGGATGTTTATAGTAAACATTAGAAAAATAGAGCAAATAATTATAAAGGAGAAAGTAATAATAGATTATACACAATTAAATCTGAAAGAACATATCACTTTAATAGTGAAAAACATAAAAAACAGGGCATATAATTACACAATTGAATCAAAGAACACAATAACATAATGTTTGATGATTGATGAACATAATAATACGAGGGAGCGCAATGTAGTTACAAATATGATGTCGCAAGATATAATAAAAATTTATATCACGCAATGATGCAATGAATGGTTCAAGCCAGTGCATTCGGCGAAAAGTTATGAACGTATATTTAGAATGTAACAATTATCACAAGGAATGGGACTGTTGATTTGTCTCAAAATGTTAATTCGAAATGAGTTGCATTGCCCGTATTTGAATTTGCTAGAATGTCTCAAATGTATCCCAATCGCTTCATGGCTGCGATGACAGACTACTAGTGTGAATTGACTGTATGGTGTAAGCAAATATACATAAGTTGTTTGACACAATATTGGACACATAGTCACAAAATTGAACATTACAATGACCTGTCCAGGCATTAATAAATTAGTCTGTAGTCTGTGAATTACAATGCCGCGCACGGCGTCCTTTTGATGAAATCCATAGGTACATGTCCGTTTCCTCCTTGTTTAACAGGCAAAATTGTAGGCAGTTATTTTAAAGTTCATTGAATCGTCACCAAAAATATAGCACATTAAGCACTTGAGCGTATGTAAGTTTATTGCCACATCATGGCGTATGGTCTGACTTGGAAACGCTCGATGATGTTCACATACCGAAAGTTTTTTCAAGAGTCAGTCAACCGTCGATAGATCGCAAGAGAGATAGAGGGCGCGATCACATTTCATCCTTTTGGCGTCCAAAAATCACATTGTATTACAGTAAATTATATGTTATAGTTGATAAATATCAAATTACATGACATGTGCTGACTCTCACGTAGGTGTCTGCGTTCTATTTACACGTTATATAATATTCTTATTTAACGATAATGCACAATGGCTAATATTCTTATTCAATAATAACCTCGTAAAACTGAATTGGGGAATTAATGGTGGCAATTGTGCTGGTAGATGGTGCCCAAAATGGGAAGTGGTAATAATGTGAACTTAATGAATTCGGCGTGAACACAGCAGAACGTCAATCCACAGACCAGACACGGTACAGACTGTACAGCCCAGCATCATACAACTGTTATGTTATATAAGTAGCCGATTGTCATATGTAATTGAGAAAAATCAAATTTTTATATACTGAAGCAGTACATGTCCAAAATGACTTTGTTCGACGATCGAGCCGATGAGAAAGTGCTTTGAGAGCGTGGTTTGCTCCACTTGGATCCAGATCTGACGGTGACAATAGCATTGCGATTGCCAAGGAACCACGCCTCACGAAAACTATTGACTCTACCACCACCATCTCCGCGCACAGTGGGACGCATCCCGAGAAAATTTGAAAATTGTACGTCAAAATTGGAGGTACATTCTCGGAAACTCTGCCTTCTCTCTGCTTATATAAAAAAATAATTTTTCGATGGGTTTTCTCTGTCTTTTAATTATTATTTTGTTATGATTACTAGTACAGTGTGTGTCTCATAGTTTCAACATGAATTGGATTTCTGATGTGAACCTGGATGATCTCTTGAAAATAAAAATTGGGGACTCCCGTCCTATTTTATTATTTTACAAGTATTTATGGCAATAAATTTTATTGAATACATATTCCTCCATAAAATTGTAAATTTTCACAGAATTATTTCTCAAATGGGTCATTCTGAGAAAACTGGGGAGGATGAACATCCCACGGATTATAGGAATAGTTCGTACGTCGAATCACAAATGGTGATGTTGGTCATATCTCAAGAAAATTAAATAACTAATTAAAACTTATGAACTTTAATTAACACTATATATATTTTTGTGATTTAAAATTCAAAACGTTTCGACTTTATTTTGACGTCGTCGTCAGGAGGTACAAAAACATAAAATAACAATTAAACATGATATTAAACATAAATATAAACACAAAATTTGCTTACAATAAACCAGAAACTACACAAACATGTAATAATATTGTGTTTTAAATACCAGATAGATTTTGGGTGTCTGTGCGTAAATTCAAACTCCCGTGTGTATTTCTTATAAATATCATTTCCGATATACAACTTTTGCAATAATTACCTTATTTATCCATTATTAATGTATTAACCCAATCCTTCATTAAACGTCGTAAGTTATGAAAAACGTAATTATATAATCAAATTAAAATACTTTATTTAATTTGATTATATAATGGGCGTTAATTGTAGTAGAATATCTCAAGAAATATTGGATATTTACATCGAACCAACGTAACGGTCACACCATAGTCTGCTCTTAATATTATAAATTTACAAGATATGGAGCAGTACGAGTTAGTCGGATCTCCATGTCAACATACCGGCAAATGAATACAACATGCCGGGATTGTTGGATGAAGCACATAATCTCTATTACATCACATATATCTAGAAGAAAAAGTTTGTCACACACAAGGCGAGGGACACAATGACATTAAGTTATGACTGATTGCTTTGGGAAGGTATCTAAAATGGTGTGTTTCATTGTAGTCTTGTTCGTGAGAAATCTTAAATTAATGCTACCGTGTGACATACGAGTACGTACCCTAAAGCAATTCTTATGTTTGAAATGGCTCTATGATTTTAGGCACGATTTAATTGCTGGAATGCACAATGCTTTTAATGAGCTATCGGATTTCGTTCACTTATATGTATTGCACATCATTTTTATACACTTAAATTCATCCAGAAAAATATACCTTTATACTCCTTCATTAATGCTTGTCCATTCCGATACATCATTAAATTTGTGTTTCCTAGAGCTATGGTTTTGACAACTTGGCAAACCCCACATAATTCTATAAAATTATTGATGATCATCACCATGTCACATTTAGATCTAATTGAAAACAGAAAATATAAAGAAAATTCCTCTAATCACTTGATTTTCAATTTTGATCGAATATAAACAGAATAAATTATGAGTTATAAATTTGTTTAAGAAAGATAACTTAGGATATCTCATCCTGTTGTTTCGCATTGTGGTTCAATTAAAAAATACAATTTTATTTAGAGAAAATGTCCAAAATATATTTTTCACCATTATTTTCATCTTTCCCTAAAACTGAATAAGTCCTGGCGGACAGAGCATTTTTATAATTGCGTATTTATGACGACTTGAAAATATTATGTATCAAGGAGGTAGAAAATACCGAAAATAAAGAAAAGTGAATTGAAGGAAATTGACGTATTTATTTATATAAGTGTATTATTCTGACATAAATGAATATACGATTTTTATGAACTCGTATTTTATGAACCCACTAACACGCGAAGTTGAATGAATTGAATCGAAACGTAAATGCTGATTCAAGAATATTAATGCGAATAGTGGATTCTTCACGGGAAACACGTTTTTGAGTAATGGAGGTTTTTGAATTAGTGATACGAAGTAGGGGTTTTTACGGCATCAGATATAACACACGTTTTAAGGCCTTAAATAGTAAAAAAGTGAAATACCAAACTGAAGAAAATGTTTAAAGACGTAGTCGAGAATATGTTATGTTTTAATCAAGGATGTAATGAAGAAGCTTATATATGAAAGAAGTCAAATTCTCGGAATCACAAGATACGTTTTATTCCTGTACAGAATGATGAACAAACTGAATTACACTCGTTAACCTAAACACACACAATGTCTGACACAAAAATGCCACAGGCAATGATAAATTAAACATAAACAACTTCCTAACAAAACATCTATTTCTCTCTTTCTGGCAAAGAGAAAGTGTTCTAAACATATTAAACGCTCATGAGAGTATGAGAGCTTAATCAACGCACAAAAGCTGCCATCAAGAGACCAAACTCGTTTGTTTTTCTTTAATTACAACTTTCACTGATAAATTTTCCCACTTGGACAGAGAACGACGATTTATTTGCGAAAGTGTAATGCGAGAAATTTCATTCCATTGTCTCAGATGCTTTTGCGATTTTATCTTCCTCCATTCGCTCTTCTGTTTCGTCGACTCTTCGGTATGCAAGGCTTACAGCATACGACAGAATCCCTGCGGCGCGGCGGCTGTGCAATTAGGTGAAGGCCTCGCGCGTTTTGGGATTTTGCGTCCCACTTTTGAAACGTTTCTTTATTTTCTGGTTTAAAATAGTATCGAAACAATAAATAAGACCAATAGTCTAGTTTCTCCTCTTATAGAGCATTACGATAAGCAAGTAATATTATTCTACTTTAATATTTTCGTCTTTAATATAATCATCTCGTGAAAACTGTTTACATTATTGTATCGAAACAACCCCACCACTTCAAAAACTAACATAAACGTACGTAGAACCAAGTTTAAAAATACATAGAACCAATTTGAAAAGCGAACGCGATCAAGAAAGGTTTTTGCTTAAAAAATACCCTCGTAAGTCCCGATCTACGGTGGTACGTATACATCTCCTCCTTGCGCTGATGCGTTGTAATTGCAGAACACGACCCTCAATGAACCCCATGGGCATAGCTCAGTGAACCTCACGGTCCGTTAGGGACAGTTTGACTTTGATGTGTTTTACTAATTGAATTTTATACATATTATCCTATCTCAAGACTTTCAGTTACAACAAAAATCTTCCTTATGTCCAAATGAGCACTTTTCATCTGCTCATCATACGACTCCATGCGAAATGACGAAATTCTTTCGTACAAACAGGAAGCTACCAGTTATTTGTAATGTTAGCTGAACAGAATTTTGCAAGAAGTTAAGAAACAATTCTGTGTACACAGATGTACGAGGATACAGCGCTTCGCTTTAGCATTTGTGCGGACATAGAGGAAACCTCCTTTGCGACAAATATTTCTCACGAAGAAATCACACATGTCCCGAACGGATTTTCTTGCTATAATATGCGGTTCCCCCTAGTACCGACATAAAATATTGTCAGCTATGAGTCTTAGACTTAGAGCGTCATTTTTCCTACAACAGCGTTTGGTTATGTTTTCATTTCGGTGAAAACGTTTTTTTTTTACAACACAACTTGCACCATCTTTGCTGAAAAGCAGTCTGTATTCCTTCTTCATTCTTTCAATTTTAAGATTTCGACATTGGGTTAATTCACAATTTATTGACGCATCTAACACGTCATTACAACTGACAGATATGAGTTAACACAATACCGAAATGCTATAAAAGGAACATTCTTGAATTTTTGTATTTGAGCGAAGATGGCTCTCAGATATGTTATTACTTTGCACCGGTATTTGCTGAGTTCCCACATCTTCACTAACATGAACTTTATTTCCGTACAAGATTTCTTTCTAAATCGCTATATATTTAAATATTAATAACTCCTATGTTGATATAAAATACTGTAGGCAAATGTAATATACAGTATCCTAAATCACGCAGCTGACAACAAAACACGCTTATAAACTAAATGAAAAATCTGCACTGAATTTGCAAAAAATCGTTCTGAGGTCCATACGTACCGCATCCAGTTAAAAAGTATGGCAAATTTTTAAGCTCGTGCCTTTCCGTCCCTGAGCTAGGTGAAAGAATAAAATACAATATATTCAATGTTTTAGCATTCTCTGTGAAGATTTTAGTACTAATTAAGTAAATCTCTGATTTAAAAAAATTGCATAAAACAAATTTACAGATTTCTGGGGTAGGGATATCATGGCTGTAACATAAACGTAAAGTTGTGAGAGCTATCCTTGACAAGAAGAAAACTGTGACGAGTCCCCTAGTTTACAGTAGTTGTCCGTCACTATCCTTAGAGCAATACAGCAGGGAGTAAAATCATCTTCTTGGGGTCATGCCAAGCACGAGACGTCTCGTTGGAGGCGAGCGGCATCTACTGTAAGGTTTTATGAGTCCACAAACGTTCTAGTCACTCCTTGTTTTGTTATAGTACATGTTTAGGGGTACTAGATCTAAATATGAAATTAAAGTCTTGCTCAAAATTGGGGTAACATTGTAAATGTACGCTTGGATGCCGAAATTAATTTTCAAAATTATTCGTTATCTCACAAAACATCAGCTGATTGTTGACTTTTATTTTTGAAATAATCACTTCATTTCACCTAGTTCTTCGAAAATCAACCGTCCAGAAATTTCCAAAAGTTCTTCCGGTTGAACAGTAATTTATTAAAAATTGGTGTGATACCTACATTTTGATGTTATACATTACAATTTTGATGTTATATATTTTGATGTTATCTATTTCGATGTTATGTATTTTGATGTTATATATTTATATATTAACACTATATTTTGATGTATATTTTTCCCCTTGACCTTACGTTCCTGTAGTCAGCAATTTATTTCTATAGCATTTAGTCTGCTAAACTGAGATACGGGTCTATTCCATGAGTCATAGGGATCAGAGCAGATGAGTGATGGTCACATCTGCTTGGTGTGAAGAAACCTAGAAATCTCGGAGCTCTATTTTCCGTAGGATTCCGTTAGGGCCTATCGTGGGATTTCTTTTGTTTCCGTGAAAACATTTGAAACTTTTTAATGTCATACACTAGGTGTCTTCAAAAATGATAGGACAAAGCGCGCATTGGCAAAAATAGGGAATTGAAAACTCTCTAGCAAGTCGCGCTACCAGTGGCAATCTTACATGAATCCGCTTCATGTACCGTTTTAGAACCATTTTTCGCACCATTTTTGGCGGAATACAGTATCGAATTGAGATGAAAATAGAGTGTAAAGGCCCGTTAAAACCAGAGCGGGATGCGGGATCGGTAGCGGGCAGGCGATGAATTGTCACTGAAACAATGCGATTCGCCTGATTGCTAGAGCAGTTGCGAAACATAATTCTACCTCAGCAACTTTTCAAGCGTTAAATCATGATGCTCTACAGACACACATTCAATAATAATTTTAATATTCACCAACACATTTAAGTTATATGCTTTCATACACACTAAGTCTCACTACTCAACCAGTAGATTCGAGATCACAGTGAAGCAGTCACGGTTAACTGACAACCAGTATTTCGATGAGGTTGAACTCCAAGAAACTGTCATGGCGGATGTTCGTACCAGCAGTTGATCCTTCCTTTCGCCGTTTATTCCGTTCTAGAGATACATATGTAAGGTCTCTACTCCGTTCCAGTGACAAAAGAAGAATCGGCGAACACGCTTTCGTAGTGTCGCAAGGTCTTACCCACTAAATCTAAATTATTGAAAGAAACAACTGACCTAACTATTGTCTGCATTGAAGTCAACTCTCTGTAGTGCTCTCTACTAGCGGGGTAGGGAACTACTACTGCCTCACAGATGAGGGGAAATAGCAAATGGTTTTGTTGTAAAACAATTGTATTGACAAATCAATTTCATTTGTATTTTTTGAGTGAAGGTATATTATTAACTTTCATCCGCGTAAACGAGGAGTTTGACGAAAAGAACTTGAGATATTAACTCTCATGGACTGCGATTAAAACTGAAGTGGAATGTTACTTACGCTGTTTCGCTGTTAACGTACTCAAATACCTGTTATATTATTTTAAAACATTATAATAATGTATTTCACCATTATTTAGAATACAGAAGGAAGAAGTTCTTCTTTTATGAGTAAAAGAAACACAAACACAAGTACATGCACAAGTTTCTCGTATTTTTAAGTTTGACCTACTCTTTCACGCTGCATCGCCATCTTGTTTTGTAGTGTTTTCGAATGTCTTTTCTTAACTGCACGAACGACTGAATGTGTATTGGGAGAGAGCAACACATTTCTTGGCTCGATGTGTTAAATTAAATTATCACTTTAAGTTCAGTTCACTCTCTTAGAGAAATAAAATCCAAGAGGATGTATAGTAAAATTTACTCATAAACGCGTAGCTGCTCCATGGCTCAGTGGTAACGACGGCGCGCGGAGTTTCTAGCCCGGTTTGATCCCCAGCAGTTCCGTAAGTACAATTAAAATATGTACTCCGACAATCTTCGGTTATTGATGACCTCCAAGAATGGTACTACGGAAAATGCTTCGTCTGTAGATACTAGTCCTGTTAAATATTGGCATCGTCTACCGTTTTTCTGAGGTGCAAACGTTTCACTGATTCACAGTAAAAGTTCCACTGTCTACACCAGTTAAATTTCACTGATTCGCGGTGGAAGTATCTGTACTGCGAATCAGTGGTTTTCCACTATTTCAGATTTAGAGAGTAACTTTATTCTTAAACTATTAAATATTTATCCTTGGCTTTCATTCAGTAAGGCGGCAGATCAGGTTCGGTTTAATATTAATTACTTTTTATTGTTTAAGAATAATTTTCAAAGCTCTTGTACGTGTATTCGACTTAATCACATAAACCACAGTAACTAATGATAATGGAATTAAGCATTTAGATATATTTATCTCAAATTAGATGCTAAAACTAGCAGAAATGTTGCATGAAAACATATATATTCGAATAGCTAATAGTCCATATGAATTATAAACGCGAGTGTAGACCTGTTCTACGGAGGGTTCTGCAAATATTTAGTGTATTAATATGTAATAGAAACATTTTTGGTATAACATTATCTCTTCAATATTTATGCTATATTGTTCTCATGAGCAAAGAGATTTTCATGAAGTAAATCTAATATTGTAATCGTTAATTTAGGATACTGATGATAAGATAATGTTACTGAAGATGAGACCAGTACTCCAAGTTAGTCAAATCACGGATATGTATTATTGTTTCCTTTATTTTCATTCTAATTGTTTTAAAACACTACAATATGAATAATAATAAAGAAAAACATTTTAATTTGTATCTATCAGTTAATAGTATAGTACAAACAATATTCAGTAACTAGCTTATCTCATTTGAAATACATAAGAGCATGTAAAAGTATGGCAGTCGAGCGGAACGGTTTCTAGATTCATGCATCACGTCTCGGAAAATATTAAATAGCTTTCTGAAATGTCCGGTGACCTAAGTGATGTAAAAATACTGAAAAAAATTAACTACAACTCAAAGTAAACTTCCATCACTTTCGGGATTTTAAAAGTTGGTATAAGTGTTATCATCCACAAGACGCAGTGTATTACACCATCTATTATAATTACAATTATATCATTTAAATTACCGATGAGGTATGTTTCTGAAGTTGAAATCACATGTTACTCGCTATTATTTAAGCTGATTTAAGATATTTTCGTGATTTAATTGTACCTATACTAGTACTACCTTAAAATATTGTCACTTTTTTCTTGAAAAAGAATAATTTAGTCGTGATTCATACATCAATTTGTTATTTCAAAGCCCACCTCCCTTTGTACGGACCTCGAGTCCAACCCTCGGAACCTAAAGTGAATTTTTTTTCTTCTGAACGTTAAAAGCGTTAAAATTTTGTCACAGACTCGGGAAAATACCAATGAATCGTGAAAAATTTTCCAAGAAGCTTTTAGCGACAATTTGCAGTTTTTTGACTGGTGTTCGATTCTAGACAGGAATAATGTCACACGTGATTCCGGACGGAACAGCTACAGACAAGACTTACCATGATGCTGTTATTTATTAGATTTACCAAAATTGACTTTTGAGTATTAGCGACGTAGTAGATGTTGAAACGTCAGCTTTGGTTGGATCCTATGAAGCATCTACTACAACGTATCTTAGTCGCAGGCCATTTTCTATAAACTTTCTATCGATCGGGCCCGTACGGTATGGAATTTCTCAAAATGTTGCCCGATGAATAAAATAAGTGGGTCATATTAATTTATTTGTAACGCAATATTTTGATTCTTATCTGCAATAATATTACTTCAAGCTGGAAAAATTAAATATTAGCATATTTCTTTGTTTTTAACGAGTGTTTTAAATATTTAGTATTCTAATAAAATGTTTTCATATTGTTATGAACCACTGTGTAATTCCAAATACAATTTTCTATTTTATCGCAACGGACATACGTGTCAAATATTAATTCTGACAGCATAGATTCATAACAAAAAGTTGTGCATACCAATGTTTGATGAATACTTTGATGTCAAATGTACTATAACATGAGGGCCACCAGTTGGACAGAGCTGATCTACAACATTGTCGCATTATTCGTGCTTCGTGTGATAACCCCCGACCAGAAATGAGTGAAAATGTCAGAGTGAGTACCATCACAGTTTGGACTGTTCTCAATGTTAAGAAAACCATTGTTTGGTACAAACCATTCCATAAAAGTATTGATTAGGTTGTACTCAATTGCTGCAATTAAGGTTTCACACTGAGATAGTCCCTATGTTAAATCCCTATGCTTTCCAGTGTTAAATGTAAATAATATCCCCCTCCCCATTTTCTTCTTCTTTTTCCAAAACGATTTTAATGGTTAGACGGAAGGGTAGACCTTATTAAGTTACTTATCATTATTATTGTCCAAGGAGACATTCTTGATTTACAGTTATGACGTCCAGACCAAGGATCGGTCATCATCGTGAGTGGAACATGGTTTAGCGTGGATTCAGTTCAGGAGAATGCGACTTCTGAGGGTTAATTCATTAAACTAGTCTCATACTCCATCAATCCTGTTTTCACAATTTAGCTTCAACTGACGGCTAATTATCTCCTAACTTTTAGTGAACCTTAAAAGGACGCCATTTCGATTCATTTGATGGAGAGAAATTCGGAAGAGGAGTTTCTCCATTTCACGACATCGCTGATGAAGGCGTTCCAAGGATAGAAGAAACGTTGAAAGCGGTGTGCCTCAAGCAAAATCAACTGTTTTCAGAGCAATTAGTTGTATCAACGATAGGAGATTTTAATTGTAACGTAAACTTTATAAAAAACAATCATATAGCAGTAAAAATACATGGAAACTTTGGGGCATGGGAACCCTCATTTTCAGTCCAACAAGCTCGTACTTTATTGGAATATACTGTTAGTTGTTTTTAATTAATTACAATCTTGTGATGTCGTATGGAAATTTCGAATGATACTTAATGTTGAACGTTGCTTACTTAGGATTCATGTCTCTTTATATACTTTCGAGGACCGGTGCGCCTCGTCCTTCTGCTAACCAGACCCTCCACCCTTCACCGTCTGGTAGATATATTTCCGTATGATATAATTATTTTTGTTTAATTTTCTGAGTTTTTATTTTTTATGAGAATTGTGATGACTTTGGCTAAAACTTTTAATATTGTTTTATCATATTGTTGAATTAAAATAATATTAATTTTAAAATTAATAATTTAGTACATAATATAGTTTTTAAAGATGAAAAAAGTTTTGAAATATAATCCTTTGTATATTTAACGAATATTGTTCCTTTATTTAGCGTGGCTCAAACCTATCATTTGGCATACATGTTTTCTTGATACTCACGGATATTTCAAAGCTCATAAAACTGATTTTAATATATATTCTATTTTTTTTTTACTTTCAACCGTAAAATTCTTAAATCCTTTTCCCTATATTTAAATTTTACGCTTAAGACACATGCTCTGTATACTTAATGGTAAATGCGGCCCTGATTACGGATATAAAGTAAACAAAGAAGAAAAAATAATCAAGTAATAAGAATCCATCACGTGATGGCTTATAAGAAGACGCTTGTATTCGACAATTTCCAATCCATCTGACACACTCTAGTTTGCCGCAAGCGCTTCGCAGAACAGAGGTGGCGCGCCATTCGCCTCTGACGTGGAGCTCCTCAACGAAAATGAGGAGTCGTCATGGAGACAAATGGATCGAACATCAGTTGTTTGTTAGGTATGTCGGTTTTTGAGAACCTGTTTGCAGTGTTTCATGTTATTAGTAATGCTGCAGAACCTATTTAAAAATTTCGTTTTATTTCGACAGTTAACATGAAAAAAAAATTCTAAATAAAAATTGGATATTTATGGTACAGACTAATTATCAATACAACAAACATAAGAAATTTTGACTCAATGTAGTATTATCAATGTCACTCATTTATTAAGGGAGCAAGTGACAATGGTTTCCTACTTATAGTAAATAGCGCATGCAACCTCTAAAGGATGAACTGGAAGGTGATTTCATTTATCGTTATTTCACCATGGTATTGTGACCCTTTTTACTCATTAGTCGCTTACTATTTACAATCATAAAAAAATAATTTTAAAAAATCATGTACATGCACTTCATTCTATGCATTTAATAATTAAATTGCCCACAAAAATATTTAATACTAATTACAAAAACATTCTTAACATGAATGACAAACAAATGCCCCATGCCCCAAAAAATTCTGAATACTGTGTAATTAAAACGTCAACTGTTTCATTCAGTCTTCGAGTTCTGTGGGGTGGCCTTCTCCCTTGGACAGTCCACACCTGCACGCGCTCAGCCTCGCCAGCCCTGACGTTATCACTGGCGCCTGGCGGCCGACTCGCTGCTCCTACGCGATGTTTCGCGCAGCAGGCTCATCCACCTCGTCCGCCTCTGACCAGTTCTCCATTACTCCTCAGACAGGGATATCTCACATTGTATCACACAGTGAGTAACAAATGACTTATTCTTCCACATTCATTAAGCGACTCGCCACTTCAGAGTTCAAAACGGAACTGTCATGTCCACTCTTTCTTTCTTCTTCTTCCAATGTCTTCTCAGTAGTACCATAATCTACCAAGAAGATATTCTATATGAATCGAATTACTGGTACACCTCCTTTCTTCATACAGAAAATAATTATCAGAAATGTGTTTCCTGTTCTCCTCCCTCGCTAGACAGGTTTGCTCACAACGGTCGTTACGCAAATCGACGTAACACAATATGAAACATCTGGTTTACCTCTTGCATAAAACTTGTTGCNCTTTTTAAAACTTTTATTATTGTCATACTAGCAACCCTCGTATTTAGTCAATATAAGAATATTTTCAAGTAAATTTTTAATGTATGATTTCTTATTTTACCGATTTATCGATTGTTTTACCGAAGAATTGCTATTTCTTATAATACCTACACCGATGACTATCCAAGTCTCACGGAACATCGCCCGCGCTACAGGAATATGTATAATTTATCATTTCATAGACATCGTAGCGAGTGGTGTGCATTGCTTCAGCATATAACATTCCACAAAACAGTCAAATGTCATGACCTGTATGTGAGCGCCCAGCGGATGTTATCCGTTTAACGCGAAACACTTACTGACCCGCCATTTACGAAGGTCAGCTCAGGGGCTTTCTCGTGGTCAGATCCTTTCTTTTTTTAATGAGCCTATTTTCTTTTTAGTGACTTGCTTTGCAGTATGTATGAAGCATTACGTAACTTTGCAGTATGTATGAACGTATTTACAAATATGATACATTACATACAAATAATTTAAAAAATACATAATTACAATGTACAAAAGTTACAAAAAATACAATTTGGAAGCAAACAAATTAAAGTTTAATAAAAAGAAACCATAGAAATTTAAGGTAAGAGGAAATCCTCACTTAAGTAAATTTTAATTTCTCCTTTTCCGGTTTTTATCTTCTATTTTAATAGCGTTTATAAAATAGTTGAGAGGGGGTGTAAAAAATCTTTTGGGAGTCAAGAATGAATACTTCTGTGAGAGGGATATGAAGTTTTCCCAACGTTAAAATGACTGTTGCATTACGATTGAGGACGCTTTTGGAAAAAATTATTGGGTAGGATTTCAATGCGTTGGTTAATGGGTTAGGTTAAGTTCTCTGTGTAATTGGTTATTTGACATACACCATTGTGCGTTGTACGTTTTCTTACACCTTCATTTTGCAAAATTTGTAATGATTGTAAATTAGACTTTGCTTTTCCACCCCAGGCAGGGCAGGCGTATAACAGTGTGGGGCGAAGAACTGTTTTGTACAGGTATAATGTTGTATTTATATGAAGGGAAGATTTTCTGTTGATAGTATAGTGTTTCCGTAATGTGGCATTTGCTGTGTTTAGACGAGGGTATATATGTGACTTCGAAGTGTCAGGCATTAAACCAAAGTATCTTATTGCATTAGACGGAGGTGTCCGTGGGACATCCTTGACCATAATTTTTGACTCAGCGAAGTGCGAATATTTTTGTTTCACATTTGGTTGGATTATGTGCAATCTCAGGGACGGAGAATTTAGGATTGTCATGCGTGTTTTTCTTTAATGTTAATTATGTAACTGTTCAAAAGTCGATAGCTCTCGATGTTAAAATGTCACACCATTGGGTGATTCTTTCATTTAGTGATAATAGTGCACTACCCTGAGATATAAATCTTATCCCAATACAAAATATTTGCCAAGAAATCTACAATGAAGTTGGAATGATTCGAAAGCTTGGTAAAAAAATCTAGATTTCATGAGAAAATCGAGAGCCAGATTGACAAAAATATATTTAAAATATTTTTACTCCAGGTCTCGAGGCAATTGCAAGGTTTATTCTACATGTACGACTAGCACTGTAGTATAAATAATTTTTTTTTCTATTCTGCTAACAGAGATCATTATCGGGGCACTTGGTATCTGTGAATTCCTCTTCCATATTCATGTTCCTTCTGTTTGTTTTCCTTTGAAGCCTTTTGATTTTCGTCTTGAAACCACATTCCATCTATATTGTATTGCGTTAAGCACATATCTCTTAAATATACTCTATTAGTCATTTTTTCCATGCCATTCATTTTTGAACTAAAATAATTTCATTTCATTTCAATAGGGTGCTTTATTTACAAATATTATTTATGTAGAAATGTGTGGCGAGGTTTTTTGTTGCCTGTACGCCTGTAAAATTCCCCTTAAGTAGAGCCGTGGGCTGTGCATACAATGCCCTGGTATTCACTCTCATTGAACGGATAGTTGCAGTTTTAATTATTGGAAATCTTTGTTTTGAACTTAAAATTATTGTAATTTTATTTACTTCATTTCGTTACTTCGAGACCATACTTCACAGGAACTAAAATAATGTCAATGCGGTATATTACATTTTCTCTTCTGCTGCTGTTTTAAAATCTCAAATATTGATAGTAGTACAATAAATGTATAAGGGAAGAATAAGTAGAAGTATAGAGGATGGAAGACGAAGAAACAAAACCATTGAAGGAAATAGTCCGCAAAAATAAAAGTATAGAAAGATATGCTTCGCTTCGCAGACAACATACTCTTTAAATACGTTGAACTTTTCTTCGTTATTTACGATAAAGAAAATGAGGCTAGTCCACTCGGCCGATGAGTAAAAGAGGAAGGGATTTCGGTCAATGACCCTGTGATGCATCGCAAGCACTTGGGTCTTCGCCGCCAGCGATGTTGCTGTCAACTGCGATGACAGCGCCTCCAGTGCGTCCGCACTCTCAGCCGCGTTTTTCTTCTTCTACGCCAACGCATTCTGCTGGTGATGACACTCTTCCCTGTTATGCAATACGAATACGACAGACAAGTTCACATCTATTAAGATTCCTATACAGCAAAATAAAGCTAGCACGCGTGAAATAAGGTAACTGGACTCAATTGGGTAAATATTAACTAATTAATTAATTGTTTTCGTCATGTATACAACAGTCGACATTATAAGATGTGCATACATTTCTTCCGTGTAAGATTTGTTTCTCTGAAATATATTTTAGCATTTAATGTGTCCGTTAAGCCTTTCTTAGCTCACCAAAACTTCTCTATAAACTCCTTCAGATGTTATATTTACATTCGCTTTCCATTAGTTTCTCCAATATCCTTGGTTTGATATATCCGTATTCCTCATACGCGCATGTCATTTTTAGTGAGAGGGGAAGCGGGATGATACTTCTCTAAAAACATTGACTCATTATCGGAATTAAAATAACACAAATCTTAGTTGGCACTTGTACTGAAGGAGGTCTAGACGTACGAAACTGGGTTTGTTTTATCCTGCGCTGACCGATAAGGGGGCAAAAGCGACACAAAAATGTCTGTGATTAGGTTAGTAGCAACCGGTTCGCGAGCGCACATATCGAGTCGGTGCTCCAAGGACACAATTCCTCGTGATTTATTGTATCTTATCCTCCCACATACACATATACGTCCTCCACAATTTACAATATTGAACCGTAGGAGATACCGGCTTGTGACTATTGGGTAGAATAACGGAAAGATTTTGGTACATTAATTTGACTTAATATCAAGTGAGAACTGTTTATAAACCACTCAATTATTATTCTTCGCTTCATATTTCTTATGAAGTTCTTGTTTCAATCGCATTAATTTTCTCTCGTATAAAACCTGGGTTGGATTGAATTGTTTATATTGCATATAATTCATTAGAGTAAAGCTCCGGCTTGAAGTATACAGTGTAGCATTATTGTTTGAACATTAAGAATTTTAAGAAAGAGACGGAATGACAACACGGCATGCTGATTAGTGACAAACATATTCAATTTTAAATTTTATTGCTCAATAAAAATGTTTAAAAATCGATTTTTATTCAAAATTTGATGGTCCTTTAATTTTTTTAGCAAGTACGGTTCATGATGGTAATACATTGCAACAGATTCTTCCGTTTAGGCAATATAGTATATGTAACTATTCCAACTTTTCTACAAAGCACGTTACCTTCATCAGGGCTTAGCTGCATTTAACACATCATTACCTCATAGATTGAACTTGTTCAATTCCACGAACCAATCATCTTCCACCATCAGAAGCATCCACAACACAGCCACACATAGTACATTAACTCTCTCAAACGTTGGTAACGGAAGATATGTGCAGTCATGACGTGTTAAAAGTTACTAAGTCCTGATGAAGAAGAAGCGCTGTCAAAACGTTACCTTAGTTAAATTTATTATATAACCTATACAGAAGGAAAAAGTAAAATAATGAGATAAGTTTATTGAAAATAAAATGTTATACAGCATATTTTAAGATTATGTTTTGAAAGTGTTAACCGTACAGGAAGCAATAAAGGAAGTGAAATGCCAAATGTGCTAAGTGAGCTGACAACTAGGCATAAAATTTAAAAAAATATAGATTAGGCAGGAAATTGACCTACTTGGAGACAGGACGGTGAGAAGACCTAACTCGTCAAAATAAATGCATGACTATAGTTATGGAAAATACTCTACACTAACGCTGAACCCACACTTAATTAATTTGAATTTTTTATTATTATTGTGCTAATATACTTCATACCGCTATTGTAGTCATATACAAATCGTCATTGTTCTCTAGTTTAAATATTATTCAATAATGTTGGTGGTTTTCGCTATATAATATTCCATCTTTGTGTATAATTTTGTTTAATCCTTATTGGTATCCTCTATCCATTCTTTGCATTGATGTAATAAAGGAGATAGAGTTTGGTTTTTAAAACTACAAAGCGGATAAGATATGCTATTTGAATAGCTTTTAAGAAAGTTCACATGTCTATTTTTCCACATAGTTGAGTTATTAATATAATAATGTCACTATGTATAGATCACCACCATTTGATAGTGGTTCTTTATTAATTCAATTTTTAGGGTTGTGTCATAAAATGTCAAATTATTAGTTTATTTGAGAATTACCTTATGTGGAATTACCAGACTTGTGGGATTTCTCTGAAAAATCAGCTGTTAAATGTTAAAAATAAACAACTGCTGCTTTATGAACAACCTGGTTCAGATGCGTTATTTTAGTTTGAAATGAATGTTAAAGTGGAAAGTATAACGTTCAAAGCGTAGCAAGATATACGAAAAACATTCTATGGGACACGCAGTCATATGCACAGGGAAATTCCTTAATAAGGAAGAATGACGGTGTTTTTCTGCAGACTGCACAGAAGCTAGACGTGTACAGGAATTAAAACATTTCAGTTAATTAGGTAGGAAAAATTGCGGCAAAATTGTATTACTTTATGAATGGACGACTACCCGTACGCTAGGGCGAAACAAAAGACTAGCGAATAAGGCAGATGCAGGAAAGTGAGAGAAACATTTTTCAAAGTTACCCTCAAGTCAGTGTCTAATCCACGACGAATGTCATGGATAATTCTCATCGATAACACAGGGTGATTTGATTATGTGGTTTCCAAAATTTTAAGTATTCTATAATATTTCGTGCATACTTATTTCAATAATAACATTTATATTTTTCTATCACTTAAGGATTGTAAAAAATCGTAATAACAAAATTTTGGAATTTGTCGATTTTGGAATGTCATTAATATTGTTTTCGTTATTGTAAAATAACCTGACGTGATAGAGTAAAATAAATGTTATTATTAAATTCAGCGCAGCATTATTATCCTAAATCACTCAATTTGATCTCTCTCTCTCTCTCTCTAGATACAAAGTTAAATTTTGTCAGCTTGTGTAATTTCTACACTAAAACTTTGTGGGCAAAATCTAGTAATTACAACCGAATTAAAAGAGGCTTGTTAAGATGGTTTTCTATCGGAGCGTATTTTTTGTTCATATTTTGGGAATATTTTATTATTAGACTTACTCTTCTCATCATACCGTTCTCTTTATTACTTTCTCTTTTATATCTTTGTTTAACCTTGATTTTAATTTCTCATAACTTTATTATTGAAGCTGATTTTCCTAGTAACTTGATCTAGCAGATATAAAAATATTTTAATTAAAGAGACCCTTTTACGATTCCCCAAGTCTTAGGAGCTTTTGATTGAGTCTTGAAGACAGATATTCACTAACCATCTCTGCCAAATTTCATCGAGAATGAAGGTGTAATTTAGACGATACATGACTATAATTATAAGTCAAGATACCAAGAAACGTTCACATTTATAATACTACAAAAAATAATACGTTATATATATACATACATATATATAT
>NNCF01126744.1:435284-446090 GCA_002313205.1 Laupala kohalensis | reverse complement strand
TTGAAACTACTGTCAGCTGCAAGAACTCCCTAACGCAACTTTTCAAAACACCCCTGCATTCACACGCGGCAACATTTATCGGAAATCAATGGAGGATCAATGGGGGTTCAGCCCCAACCCCCCCCCCCTTTTGGCCCTGAACAGATAAAATTGAAATTGATAGAATGAATACCAGATATTACAAATATTACCAGATTTTCTGCATATTAAATTTATTTGTTACAGGCAAATGTAGTACAAATTGGTATTGTAATTTCCGCGTATTACATGCTTTGGTTGATGCGACTAACAAAACTAGGCGTGTTTCATGCAGAATAAACTCTGCAATACTTGTATAAGCAATGCAACGCAACCCCATTGCCGACAGCACAACTTACGGCTAACCTCTTCTCTTATTAACGCGTTGGGACGAGTTAGAAGGCGACGTCTTTCTTTGCGGGACCTTTACCTGCTTCACAGAGGTCTGTAGATGACATGAGGATTTCTATTTATTTACGAGATGCCGTTTTTCCTTCCATACGTTGTGTAGTCTCTATGTACGTTGTAAGCTGTTTGTTATCTCACAAGTATATCCTTTATTTAGTCGTACTCGGATTAAGAAATAGACCTCTTTAAAACTGTTGTTTTAAAGAATATATACTAAGCAAAACACTTGATTGGGATCTTCATTTATAACTTTCATATATTTGTTGTGTCATTTAATTCACTCGCCTCGTCAGAAATGTAACAATCGTTAAGTTCTTTTCAGCACAGGGTACAAATTTTATTTCCTTCCAAAATCACGGGGAATTGTGTGTGATACTCCCACTCAGTAGCCCTTAGTGATGTTTTTATCGAATAAACATGTTTATCAAAAGGATCGCAACATTTAAATTGTTTTCCCGAATATAAAGTAAAAAAACCGGTGTTCATGACTTAAACAGATTGTTTCTAATTCTACATTATTTTCACTTCTACAATGAATTAAATAAAGATTTCATTCAGAAAATGTATTCACATGTTTAAATCCATCTTCAGTAGAACACGTAGTATTGTGACCACCTAGTGAACACGTTCTCCTAGGTAATTCCATGGTAACAGCAACACCAGTTACAAGTACAACATGTACAATACATCACAAAAACCTAAAGCCATACAGCTGACGTTCTCTTTTCTTCTGATGGTTCAACTGTTGCCGATCGTTGTAAGTACATGTAAATAAAAGTATAGTAAACGCAAGTCGTCAAGGTCGTGAGGTGTGGAAGCGCAATCTCCGAGCATTTTTTGAAACAAAAATTGAAGACTTGAAACTAGACATATCTTTTGTGTAATAAAGTTTTAAAAATCAATGTGTTTGTTTATAATTCATTTATTGGTTTTCAAGTCGTGATGAGTTAGCAAGAAAATCAAATACGTGAAAATCAAAATTTTATATTTAAATTACTATAACTTTGAAAGTTGTGAATTTCCCACGCTAAACATTGGTGGAGTTAGAGTTCATTAGACTTCCTTTCAACTACCAAAATTTCATTAAATTCTGAAATGGAATATTCGAGAAATAATTTTTTAACGAAAAAATGATATTTTGACATTTGTGTTGAAATACTAAACGTATGTTGTCATATTATGTATCTTAAGGTTACTTTTTCTATACAATCAGTAGATTAAGTAGGTTTCAATTTCCAAGAGGGTTTGATCGAAATTTTCCCTATTTTTTAACTTGCGGTTCTGCGCTCTTTACATAGAGGGAAAATCGACAAAATAATTATTTAAGCAACACCAGATTAATAAAAACCTAATAAACATTTTTTTCCTTACTTATACAATATTCTAAGTCACCAGAAAAATTATTAGCAAAATCTGAATGGGTCGGGGAAATTTTAGGCCCTTTACGACAGGAATGGCCCCACAATTGTTAATTGTGTATTTGATGAGTTGATGTTTTATATTAAAATATAATATTTACAAAATTTATGCTGTAAAACCATAATTTCAAAGAGAAATCTTCCCCAGATCCCTTCCCGGATCGTCCGTCCCCCTCCCCGATTACAGATTAGATCCGCCACTGTCGGGAAATTCTTGTTCTGTATTAGTGAATGATTTCTCAGATGATACGTAAAGTGTTCCCGATTATAATAAAGACACAGGAGGTGTGATTTTATAAATCACATACAACGAGTTAAGGTTGTTGATAGTGATGAGGCTGGTGACAGTGTAAAAATAGTGAATGAAGAATACTGTAGTCAGAACATGTGCTAAGAGTAATGTTTTCTTCGTTTCACTCATAAAGTTTCTTAATTGTTTGTTTGTGAAATTATTTTAATTTGTCTTTTTCTACTAAATAATTGTTATTAATATAAATATATGATTATAAATCTCCTTTGTTTAAAACATAAGATTATTACAACCAATAAGTTTCTTGTTGGTTTATGCTCTGCTGCAAAACGCATTGTCCGATATTTTCTTGTCCTGAAAGCAGGATTTTTACAGTATGGTAACAAATTTTTTAATTTAAAAAGTCAGGTAGTGTATTAATGGAAGTAAAATTTTTTCGAGATCTTTTGTCCAACGGAATATTTTACAGGTTTATACTATCTTTTAACTTCAAATATCTCGGAAGTGGGTTATTCTTGCACCGATCCTTTCAAAAGTGAACTAGATTTTCCCAGCGAACATTTCACAGTTTGCAACACTCGATAGAAAAACAGCTACGTATGAAAAAAGGTGTTCAGTAGTGTGCATAATTTTATTGCACATTTGCTTATATAAGTAAGAGGAACTATTTACAACTTTAATGTCGCATAGGGCGAAAAAGGCAAGAACTACCTCCGTGGTTCCTCATGCAATGAAATCTTTGATTTAAACAGTGTATTCATTTGGTATTTGCTCGTGAATGAAGCAGAAAAGAATAAGAGTTACATCGATATTTGGAGAAGTAGAAACTCATTTAAATACATCTGACATGAAGTTTCCTCCAAGTGTGAAACCAATTCCTCTTTCTCCTACCTCGCGTCCCTCCCTTGCCTTCAGCCAGCCCTCCACACTGGCAGGAATAACTACCTGCAATAAAAAAACCATAGCGAAGATTTGCTTCAAGAAAACAATCTTATGCGGAAGATATATACATAAATATTAATATTTCTATTGCAGAGATGTCATATTCGAAAAAATATTTAAATAAATTTATGAATTAACATAGAAGTATGAAATGTGTGAGAATAAAAGTACTTATAAATTGTACTTTGTTTCTGCTAAATTTTGAGTATTTAATCGAGAATTTATCGAGATAAATTTTTCGAGCTCTGTTGGTAAATTACATGAATATATTGACGTCCGAAGTACTCTTTTCCTTCTAAGGACATGTAGCACTTAACAAGTAGTTATTGGCTCGAATTTATCTATCATCCTCATCAATCATGGATATGCAATCCATTCTCAAGTAGGAATTTCGATTCGTAACGACGTCGTTACGAAGTCGTCAATGTCGTGGCTACGTTGCCAACGCTTACGTATGTAACGTCGATTCAACGTCGGAGAACGGCGTCGTCACAACGTCATAAAAAACGCTTATAGGACGCCGGGTAACGACACCATTTCAACATCGATCACTCAACTATATAATATTGAATTATCATTTTATTACAACTTTTATGGATATTATCCATTATCTTACATTGTTAAATCATATTCTATGAGGCTTGTAACAAACATTCCTATACGAACGTTGTTTTACAACGTCCGTCTTCCACGCCGAACGGTGTGGGTTGATCCAGGGTTCTTTGTATCTCAAGGCGAACACGCTACCACCGAGCTACTGCAACATGGTGATAAATGCTAAGTTTATATCCTCTTGTATTGCTCTGTCTTACTATTGGTACCATAAATAGTAAACACGTAAAATAGTAATATCTTTAAACAAGTAAAAGATAGGATGTTCTCAGCAAAATTAATTCTCGGCAAAAAATTCACCCATGTAAAGTTCCAGCTTCCACTATCAGATGGCAGTGAATGACGGAGAGTCGAAATTGCGAATGTGGTTCAGACCATAGGGTTGGAACCAAGGAGAAATGGGCCACAATTATCGGAAGCGGAGACCCATGCGCCATTATTATTATTATTATTATTATTATTATTATTATTATTATTATTATTATTATTATTTTATTCCGTTTAGGATCTCAGCTTTTTCTGCTGGTCGTAGTGAGGTACGGGCTACACCAAGCACATTCACTCTGAATGTTCCAAAAATTTTCTGATTATTCTTGATGTGTTGAACAAAACAGCTTTCTAAAGTTGTACATAAATGGTCTTAGGCAATTTTAACAAGCTATTGTGGAGGGAGATAGGGATTATTATTATTATTATTATTATTATTATTATTATTATTACTGAGTTGTCTCAACGTCATATAACGGAGTCATCTCATTGTCGATCTTCGACTCGATCTCGATGTCGAAACAATGTAGTTTATTATCGTCGTCTCGACGTCGCATAATGACGTTGTCTTGACTTTAAATTCCGGGAAATAGGACGTCGGGACGACGTTGTTTATTCGACGTCGTCTTTCGGCTCGATCTCAACGTCAAAATACGACGAAAGTCGGCTCAACGTCGGCGATTTCACCGTGGGTTACTATTTCAGCTAGTAGAGTAGGGACGCACTAGATCCGGAAACTGTATCAGAAACTTTTAGCAGGGAATCAGTTGTACTTCAGTAGTTTTAGCAGTGACTTTAAAAACAAAGGAAGATCTATGTGAAGTCTGTGGCTCAAGAAATAGCAAAGTACTCCGATATTACAGGTAAGACATCAACGAAACCACACACAATTTCAGTTGAAGAATTCGGCAGAGAAAATTAGCCGCCCCATTTGGGATCACGCGATATTTCGACTCAAATGGAACATTCATTGTGAATTAAATAAACACAGAAACACGAAATTGTTAAGAATTAATGTAGATTTTGCGCATAAATGTCAGAGATAAAGAAAGCAATTGTGGAGTTCAAAAACGTTGAGTTCAAAAACTTTTAAATGAAGCCATGTAACACATTAGAAAAATATTTCTGTAATGAATCAAATGAGGCATTTCCTTTATACTTTTCGCTTAAGTTAATTACTTTTTAAAGTTTTTTTTAAGAAAATAAGCCTACATAATATGTCAAAATATGTCTCACTACTGAGAGCAAGCAGATACAAACCAAAGCATCCCGTTGCCCCAAAATCCAGAGTTGCTAACAGAGTTCCAGCAATAACATGAATGTTTCAGAAGCGATAACTATAGTACTATTAAAATTATATGTGACGTGCTAGACTGTTCTTGATTATTTAATCGTTTATTGTGAGATAAATGAATGGTAAGAGTAAAATTTTTATTCATGTTAATGTCGTGTTCATATGCAATTAGAATCACTAGAAAAAGGAACTCAGAAATTGTTCGCGCCCATGAAGTGTGAACTTGCAACAGGGATACCAGTACCTGACGTGATCTGTACTTTACATTTAATAGTAAGATCTCTATATTACATATCTAATCAAAAAAATTATTGTGGTATGGAGAATCTGTAGTGCAGAAGAAAAGTTACATTACAATAACTAAGATATACTAAGTATGGGTTCAGGCATTAATAATATTTAATTGGTATATTCAGCCACCGTCGTATTCCGGGTGTTTGAAAGAAAAACACTTACCTCTGCCCAAACGCGAGATTGATGAATTCCTAAACGAAAAAAACCGACCACACGTCGTTTCATACATGTAATGGAGCGTAAACTGACTTTCATTTGGTGTTTCTCGTTTCTGTAACAAGTGGTGGGTGAGTGTTAAACTCATGAATTCGTTTTTCTCCTATCAACAACACCTCTCTTGCAGACTCTAGTAATCTGTGTTCATTTGTCACTGCCTCTCAAAGCGCGAAGGAATTCCGTGCTGTTCAGGAGCAGAGCGTGGTGGGATGGTTCTTTATTTTTGTTTCTTCTAGATACGGAATTCTATTCGATCCATTTCACGGTCATTTGAGTAAAGAACTTACAATCGTAACTTTTCTCGCTTCAATTAAACAATTGTGGCTTCTTTTCACGTTTAAGCCGATGAAAATAAGTTACGAGAATATTTATTTTCTTTATGCTGAAATTTTAAAAATATGACGGTGCGACAAATTTGACTCAGAGTTGATTCTGAACAATTATTGTGCTCATGAAACATCATCTGCTTCAAAAATGGACATTTTCTACCGACTGTGTTCGTTGTAACAAATATTTGATTCAACACAGGCACAAGAGACGTGTTGGTCTGAATAACGTAAACGCGCAATGAAACACCGTCTTAATACTTGTGGTTGCAACCGATATCCTGTGAAAATTTTTAAACATTGTCTGCATCCCGAATGTGCAATTTCTAGTTTGTTCATAGAAGTATGTATTCACAATGATATAGTCTCAACTTACTTTTTAAAAAAAACTTTGTAAAGGTTCACGAAGAATTTCATCCTTCGTAAGATACAATAATTTATAAAATTAGATTCTTTGAAATGGATGGCGGTTCAACAATTGTTATAACAGGTAAAATATAATAATTATAGATGATTCTTTTCCCTTAATTTTTAAAATGTTGAAAAATTATTCCCACAATGCAATTATTAGCAAACTTCTCTGAAGCAACTTTTGTGTTAAAAATACAGGAAATGTCGAGATGTATGTAATAAAAATTGCATAAAATTAGCCGTAATTGAATGTGTGTGGACAAAAAATATTACCTAAACAATAAATGATAGACACAAGTGCTGCCGCCAAAAGGAAGTATAAAAAATAACTGCTCTAAATTCTCCTTTTTGTATAGAAATGTTGGTAGGATGCACAAATCAATCAAACTTCAATTCAGTTAAATAAAGTGAAGAAGTATTTTTAATATCAATTAATACAATCTTATAACAATATTTGGAGAGATTTTTTTAATAAATGACAAATTAAAAGAAATATGCTTGGTTCTGTCATTTAAATGATTATTTTTCCCTCTGTTTCTGGGATAAAAACTGGAAATTACATCTGACATCGAGTATGCTCCCCTTCTCACGACGCGTCGTCACTAGCACCTCTTGAGTGGCGTCACGACAGACGAGCGCAGACCTTATAACGATAGATAATATTGATTCATATGCGGACGGATAACATATTGCTTCTGGCGAAGTGGAGAAACGTAGTGGAGAGTATGATCGGGAAAAAAGGACTCAAATCGTCAGAAGCATAGAGTCCTTTTTTCCCGATCATACTCTCCACTACGTTTCTCGTCAATGAAATATTTGCAGAGTAGTTTCTCCACACGCGTCTGTTTCCACCGCATCGCTCGCTCTGTTTACGACCTACTCCATTCTCTTGCCTCAATAGACACGGCGCTATCATGCATGCGAAATGAAGAGCGTGTGTTAGTTGGCATGCAACCCATCCATGGCGTTTGACAAGCCTCCGGTTTATGCAGCGATCCCTACAGAGGGGCAATGTTCTCATTTGGGGCTTTACTTAGTACCCTTAACGGTGTCTGCGCCCACGTTCATCTTCCGCACCTACGCCCTGATTCCACTCAACCGAACCATCAACCGCTTCCGTTAACACATCACGTTTCTATGCTCCCGAAGCGACTACAACTGATGAGTTCCCCGCTAAGTCCGGGGGCATTAGTGGAAAGTTGGAGAAACTCATTATTCACCATCTGCATTTTTAATTTGTATGTTTCGGGTACAATACAGTTGGCAGCTGTGAGAGGATAAGGAAACGCGTCAGATAGACATACCAATTTCATACCGATTGTGAAGTATGTTAATAAGAACTGTTGTCAACAACAAAATATCAAATGTAGTACGAGACCGAAAACCCCTGTTTTTGTAACTAAAACCCGGATGTTATTACGTAAGATGACTTCTATACTTCACAATAATAAAACAATTTTAAGTAATTATGTCATTAATTAAATAATAAATAAAGAGGTGTTTTCATAGTGAGAAATATTATCTCTTTAACAAATAAATTTTAAAAAATTGAGTAAATACGTTGTATTGGAAAGAAAAATAACTTTCTAGTACAATTTAAGAACAAAAATTCTAATTATATTTCACATAAAAATCTAATAAATGAACTGTCAACTTCCTGAATAGATAACACTAGTTACAAAAATAATAATCTTAAAGCTAATTTTAGATTATTTTAAGATGATCACTATCGCAATGTCGTGAGCGAATCCTGAACGATCGTATTAGTCTTCGTTGCTCGGCTTATTATAAACACCCGGACGCTCCCCGCACACTCTTCAAACGAGGACAAATCCGATGAAACCTGGAAGAATGGTACCCCCTACAAAAATAGCAAACGTAATATAAGCAGGAGTTAGAAATAAGGAAAGGTCAAGGTAATTTATAACATGTGAGATAAATTGTCAGATATTTATCATCTATGAGATTGGGAATCAGAAGAAGGAGGAAAAAACATTTATACCCGGCCACACTCGACCACATCTGGGGAGGAGTAAAGGGATAAGGAGCTATAGTGACTCCTGCTAACTTTCCTCATATCACGTGCTACACGTAACAACGCGTCTTCACAGATTGCGTAAGCTTTGGACAATGCGTTTAGCTAGGTGAAAAAACTTAAACAACAATTTTAAAAATTAATGAAAGATAATTAGGTGGCAAGGCAACAGACTTGTACTAATTGTACTAATCGATACGGCACATAAATTCAAATTATCTAAAGAATACGGCAATAAGATATGAGAAATAAGCTTTACAGCTAAGAGAGGATAAAAAGGTATTATCCTGAACAACAGGGGAAGAGAAAAGATGTATCTTGGCTTTGTTTATCGGTAATAATGATAGTTCTGATCAATAGTATCCGAGAATATAATCTCGTAGTGGCTAAGTAGGAAGCAAGGTTAAACATAAGTAATGAGAACGAGTGAATAATGAAAAAAAAATGTTTGGCGTACAATATACCTTTCACTGAGCCATCATTAAAATTTGATGCATCACAATCCTAGTACCGCTTACTATATTTATATGAAAGTATTTCTTTGTCTGCATATTATAACTAATTCTTTGTGTATGCACGTCACTTTCTGTTAATGATGAAAATTTTAAGATACTTTTTTGAAAAATAAAACGGGACCCAAATATCTAAAGATGCAATTTGTTTAGATTTCCCCTTAGTAATAGAAATCTCTTAAATTGCGGTGAACCTCACCGCCAGGTAACAGATTAATTATGTTATGCTGAATGAATATGCGAACGTGATGGCGCAGTTGGAAAACGCATGGTCAAGGTCCTGAGTTCGAATGTCGGTCTCGTCTCCCATTTTCATTCAACATAACATAATTAATTCCCCTTAGTCATTACTCGCTTATTGTATTAAAAATACTTGTTTTCATTTAAATGTCATTTCTTGTTTGTGTGCGTCACGTCCTGGTGAAGTGAAGGGTAACAAATTTTAACTTTATTTTTATAAAACTAAATGTTGGCCAGAAGTCGAAAAGTGTAAAAATTGCATATACATCTTGCTAGTTGTTCGCTCTTTCGTAACTCAAATATAATTGTTTATTTGGATTTTCACATATTTCAATGTTTAAGAGTACAAGTAATATATCGGATTGTGATCAACCAATTTTTTTACAAAAAAATCTATAAAGTGAATAGAGTGGAAATTTAATCAGGTTTTTCTTGTGTTAGCGTTTCCTCTATGTCAGTATTTTGTTATTTTTCTAAAATATATTATTGAGAACATATACAGAATTGTTGTCATTTTTGAAAATTTTATTTTATTTTTTAAATCTGTGACTGCGCAAATTTAAAAATTAAATATTTTTGTAATGGTTTCTTGGGTATTATCAATAGATATAACTATCTTTTTGAAATCCGAAGTTTGTAACCTGAGTAAGGTGTGGGTAAACAGCACCTGTGGATGACTCCCACCACCGAGTTAACTGATGAAAATTACATTGAGAAAAGAGTCGATTAATTAAATTAAAAACAAAATAAATGCAATATTTTTGGTTACCAATAGATAATATACGGTGGATATCGCAAACTGTTTTTTTATCTGAAAAAACTGGTGACAGACAGAACGACACAGACGGCGGGTAACTTCGTTACGTATTTACAATGTTTTCTTCATTATTCTTGAGGTTTATTTTTGCATGATCAATGAAGGGAAAAGGTTACTACATACAGGTGGATTCGAGCTTAACTTCAAATAAATATTAAAGTAAGAAAAAAAGCTGTAAGCTAAAAGATTCCTAAAAATCGTCAAATCTTCCGTGTTAACTCTTTAGACGTACGATGACTATTTGGAAATAGTATTTAATTTAGATTAAAAACAATTAAGGATATAAAATGATGTCAACAGCATCAATCCAAGTCATACCTTGTTATCTTGTGTTTGAGGACCCTGTCAAATAGAAATACCCCCTTTTAAACGTTATCTGTATTGTCTGTAAGATATAACACCTTTACGCAGCGTCAAATACGTATATAAAGATACTTCAAATATGTTCACTATTCCTTTATGAGGCTGGATTGAAACGGAAAAGATATTAACAAACATTCGTCTCATGAAGGTGTCACCACATCAATCGGAATATTCGGATTTTGCCAAAGAGGAAATTGTTTATGAAAAGGTTTTCTCTGAAACTTTAATTTGTGACCAGAGTAAATATGAGTGTTTTCTTGAGGTTTTATCCCTAAAAGGGCAAGGCAAAACCAAGGTAACCATTTCAACAAGGTATCTGGTAAAACCTACAGCAATTGTTAAGAATAATCATAATGAATAATTAGAATAATAAGAATATATAT
>NNCF01126744.1:409329-435271 GCA_002313205.1 Laupala kohalensis | reverse complement strand
GAATGTCTTCTTATTGATGTTTCTGTTCCCAACAACTGTCTCTTATACACATCTATATATATATATATATATATATATATATATATATATATATATGATGCTAGCGGTATTCTTCGCTTCCACGGTCGCGCTGAGCGGTAGAGTTTGGTTTCAAACCCAGCTCGGCCGAACCAGTCATATGTCGGTTCGGTACCTTAAGTTCTTCGGCAACCCTACATCCTGCCCTCCCAATTCCCTCTCCTTCCCAAGTCCAACGGATCGGCGGAAGAGTAGGCCTCATGTCCAATAAATAAATAATAAAATAAATAAATAAATTAAAATGCTAGACGAATATTTTATTGCATTGATTCACCATTGTTCTCTTAATTCCCGTAATTTAATCCCACACATAATAGTTTTATTTTTCTAGTATTTTTAACGCGTTCATCTGATACGGTTTCACGTGCTAAGAACGTTGCTCGTGCGAAGTAAAATTAATACAGAGAACACACTATGGCACGTTCACAAAATGGCACTCATTTATGAATTTGGTATGATTATCTGAGGACTCAAACTTAATTTTATAATGCTACACATACATATTTGTTAAACTAGTTGCTGTTACAACTGGGAAATTGTTTGGACTGATTCCTCGTACGTTTGGACCAATTTCAATTTTAATTTCAATGTCCTTATGTTAGAATGTGAATTTTTTAAATTGGACTCTATGATTTTACACATATGTTAAAATTAGTCTGTAAGGATGACCAACATATATTCTTAACCTTAGCATTTACCAACTAATGATGTCCTTCGGATTCATCATCCATCGAACAAGGCAACTAATACCAGAAACTTAACAAAGAAACCCTGGACACTAGAGGAATTTCGAGAAATTGTATGATGCACTGAGTACGTGAGAGAGAAAACAGGTCTTACGAATCAAAGAGTTATCTTTGAACTTTGGAACCAAAGACATGATGTACTCAGACAAATGAACTCCAATAAACTTGCAAACCAAAGTATATTCATCCTAAGGAATAAGAAAATGACCAAACTTGAACTAGAAGAAATCAAGAAAAAAGTCTTTCGGTATGTATAATAGGAGAAAATTAATGATAGTCTACACCAAGTCTCAGAAGAAGAAAAAGAGGAGGAGGACGACGAAAAAGAGGACAGACAGACACCTGTAGAAATAAACAAGCTTGAGTCTATCAGAGAGGGTAGTCCATCAGTTGATCAGGAGGGAAATATTCAGAAAATGAGCGCAGAGAAGAAATATCAGATCTTTACGAAAATGTATCCTAAACTCTCATCTCAGAACGGGACCAGCTACCGAAATTAATCGTGAATTAACCCACAGCAGCTGTTGTTCAGCAAGTTAACAGAAAAGTGCAAGATATTGTGGATAATGAAATAATAAAGATAAACGACATCATATAGCTGAATCACATGGTTTACGCGGCTGCAAAAGTAGTAGTAAATAATGTGACTGGAAGACCTGAAACACAAAGTAAGAGAACACTGTCAGTGTACCATCAGAAGAAAATTTATAGGGTTCCATTATGGAAACTCAGAATAGAGAAGTTGATAGGGAATCTAAGGAAAGATTTATATCAGATTGTAGAGATTGAAAATAACCCAAAGGAATGGACAGAGAAAATAAGGAAAAATAATCTCAAGAAAGCACTTTTTGAGAAATACCAAATCAAGGAAGGACAACTAAAAGTGTTTCAGCACACATAATTCTCCCCGGATGGCAATTACGCTTGCCCTAAGTGAGGCTACCTGCTTCTCAGCACCTGTCAGCGAGGCTAGACGGGCACCTTCTCACCCCCAAAAGTGCAGGCTACGGTGACTGGCCTTTGTTAGGCGAAACACCTTTCACCAGAAAGCGCACTATTCCTGCACCTTTTATTTACCAAAATTTGCACGCATTAGCATTGAGCCTCCTTAGTCCGCCGTAAGATAGTGTCAGTAGACGGGCGTCCCTTCACTCTTCATTACCCTACCTGAGTTGCTTCACACTCGCACGAGGTCTCAATCGTCCACCACTCGCCCACTCAGACGGACATACATGTTCGCTCTGGCAGCCAGTCAATCGTCTACTACTCGTACACTCAGACGGACATACATGTTCGCTCGAGCAGCCACTCGACTTCAAAGTCGGTCTTTCCTTTCTAAGTCTGATTACTTAGTTATTTTTATTTAATTTTCTATTCGTTTTATTATAGAGCGAGTAACATCAAGTCGTATTGTTAAACTACATTTAAGAGCACCTTCACAAGTTGCCGCACGCGACCGGGATTTGCTCCCATTCTGCATTTCCATTCGTGTGCGCGTATGCTTCTCACCACTGTACTTCAATTCGCGCCTGCCAATTTAGCGTGTGCATCATTGTACTCTCATGCGAGTGCGTGTCCCGGCACTTCAAGACATCGAGCTACAGACCGAAGACAACGCCAGCTGGACTCCTAAGATTGAGTATTACCATTTAAGTTCTTAACGTACTGTGTTTGGTGATAATCCAAGTATTGAACATGTGTGGGTGTTCATGATTTGAACCAAGAACTGCTCCGCTATAAATGGTTACATATGTTCCTTTGTTATTAATTATTTCAAGTTGACTTGAACCAAGAATTGCTCCTCAATAACTGGTTACATGTGTTCCCTTCGTTCTCAGTTAGCTCAATGGTTCTCTAAATGGCCTCTTCAATGTAATCTAGAGCATAACACTTTTCTTTCTTATTACGAAACAAATCCCCACTGATTATATCAAATTCAGAAAGAATTTGAATATAAAACATTATGGAGTGGCATAATCTTGAACAATTAATTAAATGCACCCGTAATAAAGAACCTGTCATTCTAATAATAAGTCATTTGGTTCTTGGATATTTCTTTCAATGTATCAAACAGTATTTGTATGTAATAATGAAATACGTAATGTTGTGTTGATCAAACGGCACTATTAATATAAGGATTTTCATTCTAATCATAAGTCTTGTTGACTCTTAGATATTTATTTCATTTTATTAAGCAGCAATTCTATATAATACTAAAATACCCAAGTAGTCTGTGAATTGATGAATTGGTGTGCCAATTGTGTAATCATCTAGAAAGATTATTGATTTAGTGATAGTTAGATTCGTATTTCACCATTCTGCTTAATCCAATTTTGATTGCTCAATTATTTATTGTTTATGTATCGTTAGTTTAATAATTCAAGAGTCAATTCAATGTTTATTTTATTTATCACATACAATGTTGTGACGAAATTCCATTCATTAAATTTATGAGGGTTATTTTGGTCTTTTCCTTATTTTACATCCCTCAAATTGCTTCCTTGGAAGCTGGTCCTCCGTCTTCACAAATCTGTTGTGTTCCGTGGCATCCGCCAGAGGATTTCCCTATCATTCGCACGTCGCCCCGGAACCAAAAGAAAAAAATGAAATTATCATGCAAAGAATTTCGGTAAAATCCCAACGAATTCGAAGATATGACAAGCAACAACAACAATATATTCAAAACTGAAGATTCATAGAAGACCCTAAAGCTTTCTACAGGTCCCTAAAACAAAAGCAAGAGAAAGGAAACGGAATGCCAGGAGAAGGGGAGACCTGTACATTCTGGAATTCTATATGGCGAAATGAAGTCAAACATGAAGAAATGACTTTACCCAACGCAATAGAGCATGATATGTCGTGGGAAAACATCACTGTAAATGAAGAAAAGTGAAGTGGGAGTCAAGAGGAATTGATAAGATACACAACTACTGGTTCAAAAACTTCTCACTACATTCCACAATTGCCAGCTGCTTCAACCAGCTGATTTAAAATCCATGCAGCACACCAGATTGGCTTAATGTAGGAATGACATACATACTACCGAAGAACAAAGATACAAGAAATACAAAGAAGTACTGGCCTATCACATACCTTCCCACCATCTACAAATTACTCATTAGCACAATAGCGCAACGAATTTCAGTCTTCTTTAATGCGGAAAACAATGCCAGAGGAACGAAAAGGTTGCTGTAGAGGTTCATTTGGATGCAAAGATCAGTTATTCTTAAGTAAAACTTTCATGGAAGATTGACACAAAAACAAAAATAATCTTAGTATGACATGGATTGATTATGAAAAGACATTTGATAGTGTGCCCCATTCGTGGATATTACAAATACTGAATCATCTCCACGTAAATAGAAGAATAGTCGATTTCATGAAGGATACACAAATCAAATGGCAAACAACATCCACAATGAGAGACCAAAACAACGACAACATGGACATAGGAAGCTTGAGGATTAAAAGAGGAATTTTTCATTGAGACTCTTGATCACCTCTCCTTCTCTGCATGTGTCGTATTCCTTTGCGTTGACGTTTACAACAAATGCAAAGTGGATACCGAATGAAAGTACAAGAAAACGAGTGTCACACTTACTGTACATGGATGACTTAAAGATATTTGCGAGTAATGAAGAAGAACTTAGAAAACAACTAGCAGAAATGACTGAATTCAGAAAGAAGATAAATATGAAATTTGGCCTAGAGAAGTGCGCAAAAGTTTCTATGATCCGATGGAAGGTTAAGGGTTGTTAAGAAAGACAGTATTAATGTTTCAAATCAAGTTGAGATAAGAAGTTTAGAACCAATTATTTGCTATAAATATTTAGGTATCGACGAACAAGGAGGTATTCAACATGCTACCATGAAGGAGAAAGTGAGGAGAGAGTACATAAGACGAGTCCGAGAAGTGTTACAAACTGAACAAAACACCTGTCCCAGTAGTAAGACACAGTATGGGAATACTTGATTGGTTCGTGACTGATTTCTAACGGATGGACAGGAAAACCCAAAAACTCACTCTGCATGATGCATAGTGAGTTTATGTGGATCGATTGTAATTTCGATAAAAAGATGGTGGCAGAGGTCTAACTCATCTTGAAAATACATTCAATATATCGGTCATGGGACTGCGAATGTTCATGAAAGGAAAACCACATTCCCACTGTATGAAAATCGTCGAAAAATGCGATGAAAACAAAGCACCCAGTAAATCCTTATGTAGACTAGGAAAATCGAATCAAGAAGAAATTTTTGGCAATGAAAACTCACTGGACCGAAAAACTGCCACTACACAAGCCAAAGAATTGTGCAATTAACAACTCAAGCACACATAGCAAAGAAAGAATATTTATGGCCAATTTACCAAAAGGATTACCGCTGAAGGATCATCATTTTCATGACTAAGAAATGGTAACCTGAAAGGAGAAGCGGAAGCTCTGGTTACTGCTATTCAAGACCAAGCAATAAGGACCAGGTACTACGAAAAAGTTATATTACATCAGGACACAGATTACCTATGACAACTAGGAGAGAAACAAGAAAGAATCGACCATCTAGTTTCATAATGTCCCATTTTGGCTAAGAATGAGCATTTGGTAAGGTATAACAAAGTTTATTCATATTTACATTGGCATATATGTAAAGCTTTCGGGTTCACTGTGAAAGAAAACTGGTATGAACACGAACCTAGTTCTGTGAACTCCAACGAGAAAGCCACAGTCCTCTGGGACCAACCAATAAGTACTGACAGAACAAATCAATGCAAATGGACCTGACATTGTCCTGAAGTATAAGGAGAGTAATGAATGTCTTCTTATTGATGTTTCTGTTCCCAACAACATGAATGTTGTGAACAAAGAGGCAGAAAAACTACTGAAATATAAACCTGGCTATAAAGAATGCCAAAGAATGTGGGGAATGGAGACAAAAGTCTGCCCTATTATCATCGGAGCCACGGGAACAGTAAGCAAATATATAGAAGACAATATACAGAAAATTCCTGGAAAGACCTTTCTATCTGAGTTTCAAAAACATAGCCACTCCGGGGACGGCTCATATTATTCGGAAAGTGTGCACCTAAGAATTTCTCTAGGAGACGCAGCCTAAGGGAAGTGAAACTCTTTTGGATTCGTTCCAAAATACTTCCCAGCTATGCTGAGAAATAAGTTCAAAATAATAATAATAATAAATCCCGTATGGCGTCCGGGACCACTTGAAGAATAGCACTATGGGATCTCTCCCTGTCGTAAAAGGCGACTAATAGGAGCAGCTGACCGCTGTCCTTTCCCTATGACTCCTTTCAGAACACATTCCCTCACCCTCAGGAGTCAATGGGTAGATTGAGTAGCTCATAGACTCCTGTCTCCTACCCTTAACATCCTATTCCACCCTCCCTAACAGATCTGGCCGTAGGGTAAAAAAGCACACCCATCGAAGATGGAGACAAGATTGAAAAGTCGTAAGGCCTCGGAAAAGAAGTCGCTGCCTGGGGAGCGCCAGAGCACTTCTGGAGCAGCCGTTGGAAGTGACAGCATGTGGACCGGTAGTGGTAGGATGCTGAACAGGCGTGCTCCTACCGGGTCACCCGAATCTAATACAGCCGAAACAATGAATAGTAGACAAGAAACATCGCAATGTGCTATGACTGCTGAATCTGTTTTTCATGGGGGTAACCCAATTTTACCTGAGACCACTTCGGCAGGAAAAAGACGTGTCCGCATGAAATGGACCCAAGATTTAAATGTATTTCTTATGCGGACCTATTTCCAACAAACCAGGCTAGAGACAGATATGGTTGCCTATAGATATAAATTGTACCTGGCTTTTGTAGAGAAATATCCTACTATTCCAGTAACGGAACAGAGGATAGCGGATCAGCGAAGAAGTATTGTGAAGAACAATCTCTTATCAAGTGACCTACTAGATCTGATAAAAAGAGAGGTTGCTTCCGAGCAGGAAGCAATCCCTGTACAAGAACAGAACGAAGAGACACCTCCATGTGTAAGCATCTCTAAGGCGAATACTGAACAATCTAATGACCAAGAGGAACTGGAGAGACGGGGTGAAGACATAGTTGTGCCGTGTGACGAAAATCTGGATAAGGAAGGGGACAAGGACTGCATTAATCGTATAGATGATATGTTTAGAACAACGATGCAAGAATACATGGGCACAGATCCAACCAAGAGACCAAAAATTCCAAAACAGAAAAGTTCTAGAAAGTTTGCCAAAAATGTAGAATTACTTGACAAAAATGTACTACCAAGATATTTAAATGTCGAAGACTTTGAGGAACTTCATAATCTAATCTACTGCGCTGCTCTTACTGCTGCCAGATGCAATGGAGCGAATATAGTGGACCCCAACAAACAAAGCGATAGACACCACCGGGAAAATGTACCTAAGTGGAAGAGAAGACTGAGTAGGAAAATAGAAACGAAAAGGACAGAAATTGCTAGGCTTCTAGAATTCAGCAAGGGCAAACCTAGCAAGAAGCTAAGGCATAAAGCCACAACCATCCTGAAGAAATACAAAACACATATTGAGCGCGACTGCCCTAACCACGATATAACTAGTATGATTGATACTCTACAGAAAAAACTGGCAGCATGGAGTGCAAGATTGAGGAGATATTCACAATGTGATAGAAGGAAACAGCAAAATAATCAATTTAGCAATAACGAGAAACAGTTTTACAGGAAACTAAAGGCAAAACTAAGTAAAGAAAAAGATGATGGAGATAGCAAAGAAACACCAAGCAGAGATGATATAACAGAATTTTGGTCAGATATATGGTCCAACAGAAAAGAGTATAATCAGGAAGCAAAATGAATAAAAGAGGAAGAAAAAGCTACTAGCATGATAACAGACATGCAGGAACCTGTGATTACTGCTGAAACTCTGAAGAAGGTTATTGACAACACACATAATTGGAAAAGTCCAGGAAGTGACAATATACACAATTTTTGGTATAAGAAGTTCACTAGTGTTCATAGTAAATTAGCATGCTATATAAATGAGTTTTTGACTAGTCCTGAAACAGTCCCAAAATTTTTAACGCAGGGGAATACCTATTTGATACCAAAAGGAAAGTTGACGAAAGATCCCTCAAAATATAGACCTATCACATGCCTTCAGACCGTGTATAAAATCATAACATCTTGTATCACACAGATACTTAACTCGCATGTTGAAAGCCAAAATATCATGACAGAAGAGCAAAAAGGATGCCGCAAGGGAGCTAAAGGATGTAAGGAGCAATTGATAATAGACTCTGTAATCCTAAACCAAGTCAGTAGGAAAAACCAGAAAATATCCTGCTGCTACATAGATTATCAAAAGGCATATGACTCTGTCCCACATACGTGGCTGATTAAAGCGCTTGAAATCTATAAAGTGCACCCGATTCTTGTTAAATTTTTAAGACATCTGATGCAAAGTTGGAGAACTGATATTCACCTGGTGACGGACGAGCAGACAATTACTACACCAGGGATTAAAATAAACAGAGGAATTTTCCAGGGCGATGCACTTAGCCCTTTATGGTTATGTTTGACCCTGAATCTTCTTTCTAATGTATTGAAACGAAAAGGAATTGGATATTGCCTAAAATCAAATGGGACGGAACATGTTGTATCACACCTCCTATATATGGATGATCTTAAGCTTTATGCTCCATCACATAACCTTCTTAAAGAATTGATTAGAGAAGTTGAACAGTCCTCGAGTGACATCAACATGACATTTGGTCTGGACAAATGCAAAGTCATCAATATTACTAGAGGGAAATATGAACTTATAGGAGTTGAGACTAACCAGGGGGAATCTATGAAAGCAATGGACGAGGGTGACTTTTATAAATACCTTGGATGCTTTCAAGGGAAGAAAATAAATCATACAAAGGTGAAGGATTCACTTACCAAAGACTACTTATTAAGAGTGAGGAAAATATGTCAAACAGACTTAAATAGTAAACACATATTTAAAGCAATCAACATATTTGCAGTGCCTGTTTTGACATATTCATTTGGTATCATATCATGGTCAGATACTGATCTGGAAAAAATCATGAGAAAAACATGAGTTGAATTGACAAAATACAGGAAGCACCACCCGAAGGCAAGTACACTAAGGTTAACAATACTAAGAGCAGAAGGTGGAAGAGGGTTAATCGATATTAAAAATCTACATAACAGGCAGGTCCAGAAGTTGAGAGATTATTTCCACCTTAAGAAACTAGTGTCAACTCTGCACCGAAGTGTAAGTCAAGCAGATCTTAAACTGACGCCTTTAAACCTATCAATTGACCCTTTTCAAAATAATGTGGATAGCCATATCCAAAGCAGAAATGAAAAACATAATCAATGGCGAAGCATGGCTCTTCATGGAAGGCACCCTCATGACCTTGACCAAACATATGTCGACAAAGAAGCGTCGAACGCATGGTTGAGATGTGGGGATCTCTTTCCTGAGACTGAAGGTTTCTTTATAGCCATCCAAGATCAAGTTATTAACACCAAGAATTACCTGAAACACATTATTAAGGACCCTAGTGTGAAAGACGACAGATGCAGGAAATGTAATGATAAAGCAGAAACCATCCAGCATATTATGTCCGCTTGTAGTACCCTGTGTCAATCAGAGTATTTACATCGTCATGATCAAATTGTAGCTATTATCCACCAAGAAATAGCGTTAAATTCAAAACTTCTGAAGGATAAAGCACCTTATTATAAATATGAAGTAACCCTTGGGTTAGATTCCAACAAGATATCTTTATACTATGACAGGTCAATTATAACTGATAGATGTATCCCTCATAACAGACCTGATATTGTTCTGCGCGATAAGGAATTGAAAATAGCGTATCTCATTGACATTGCGGTACCTAATACGCACAACATCCAAAACACAATAGCTGAGAAGAAACGGAAATATGCTCATTTAAGTGATGAAATTCAAAAGATGTGGAAGCTTAGTAAGGTATATGTTGTACCAATTGTGTTATCGTCAACTTGTGTGATCCCTAAAGCCCTACATGAGAGTCTCAAGATCCTATATCAAGGCAGCTATTTTGAATACGACACGAATAGTGCGTAAATTCTTTAGCCAAGAGTAAATAAGTGTGCTTGATTTGTATCCGTACCTCATTTATACCAGCAGAAGCTGAGATGTATTAATGAAATATAATAATAATAATAATAATACAAGCGAACTTAGCAATAAAAATATCATTTTCAGCACATATCAGAGTTTACAAGATATATCAGTCCTCAGCTCACCACGGCTTAGTAGCGCTTGAGCCTTCTTCTTTCACATAATTCATCCTAATATGATTAAACCAGGTTTAACATAATTAATCCACGTTTAAACTAATCCAGGTATGATTTGCTTTGGAGTTTCCCGTAAACGCGTCAACGAATTTTAGCGCCATCTTTGATAACAAACTAATTTTTCAAACATACTGTGATAAAGCCACTATATTTACACATCTGAATGCATAGAAAAATCGTAAACATTTTCTGCCTCCATTTCCTCCACTCAATGTGACAATTTTGAACTTTTTTGAATGGAGAATTTCTCATTTTTTACCATAAGTCAAAGTTTATGTTGAATCAATGACCTATATGTTGATTACACAAGCATCAAAACGACCCTTACAAAGGTATTATAGAATATCAATCAAATGGCCATTTATTTGTGTATTTATTAAAATATTTTTAACCCTTTTGCACAAAAAGTTTGTATTGCCCTGTTACGAGTGATATTAACTATTTTCCATATTAAAAATGAAATATTCAAATAGTTATGAACTAAAATCTATTTCCCGCGGTGTTTCATCACCGAGGGAAAACTACGATGATAAAACTCATTAAAGTACAGAATTAAACTACATTAAAATACTTTTGTCTTTTATAACGACAGTGGCCTTTAACCAGCGAATGATTTCAAATACGGAATGAATCAATTGTATAAATACACTGTTAATCTTAAAGATTGCACTCAACATTTGCACTATTCAGTCCTTGAATTCTGTAAGTTGGTAGGTGAGTAACAAGCTTGCAGTATATTGTAAAGTTATGGACATTATGTCAGTATTATTTTATGTAAGCTTCTAAGGAGCAAGGAGTGCCATTATGCAACGACTTGGTAAACCCAAGCGAATAATTCGCATAGACAAGTAAAGAAGGAATAAAATTAAAAGAGCTAAAAGTAACAACTTGCCAGAAAATGTTTTGTTGCAACTTCAGACTTCCAGGAGAACTCTCTACAAAAACAGCACACTGTAGTTAAATACACGTAACAGTTGTTTTCAACAGTCACGTGCTCTATTCGAAAAGCATAACTTCGATGGCGATAACTAAGCCATAGGAACTATTCTTCCGACCTTTTTTGTAAACAAGATTTTATTATGTATCACGACGTTTCAACAGCTGATTACCTCTATAGTCAAGCGAATGTAGTGAATAAACAAATGTTTTAGATTTATTTTTGTTACAAAAATTTAAAAAAATTAACTACATATACAAATATAACAATTCAATACAAAAATAAATCATTTGAAAAAACAAACCATCAAAACAGAAAATTTTAATAAACAACATTAAATTTTAAACTAACAACTATAGACTAAACTAATACTGTAAAAAACTAATGATAAGTAAAATAAAACAACTATATATAAACTAAACAACTATATAAAAAGATCACAATAAACCACTATAAAGCATCAAATAAACAACTAAAATTAAAACATCCATGTCTCCGCAAATGTCGTTTACAAACTTGATCGTAAAAATTGTCCTTTTTGTTATATTGGCCAGACGAAACGTAAATTACGGACGCGAATCAAAGAACATCAATGTAACATAAACACACTACAACATAATGTTATTTCATTATACCGTTTAAATTTAGATCATTCTGGGATAATGCTTTAATTTTAGATCGGGAGCCAAACTACTACAAATCTATAATTTCAGAAATGTTACACATCAAATTTACGAAATACACATTGAATTTACAAACTGACACTGACAACTTATCCATAATGTATAGTTGTTTATTATGATTTTCTGCTTTTATGTTTTTTTTCAAATGATTTATTTTTTCTATGAAATTGTTCTATTTGTGTATGTAGTTAATTTGTTTTATTTTTGTTACCAAGATAAATCGAACACATTTGTATATTCCCTACATTCACTTGACTATGGCGGTAATCAATTGCTGAAACGTCATGATATACAACGTCGTGATATAATTGTCTACAAAAACGTTCGGAAGAATAATTCCTATTTACTTATGATTGTAGGCGTGAATAATGTCGATAACTAAGCCATATTTCACTCTTAACCTTTTGGTAAGCCTAATCTAAGGTCTTAGACTGTCATTCTCATGTTGTGTGTCGCACGAAGGATGAGTGTTAAAAGACAAAAAAATATTTTACTATGTAAATAATATTTTCAATTCTTGCACCTTATCTTAATTATTATTTTAAATATAGTCTGTATGTAATGTGGGATAATTTGTATGCAACGAAATTATTCCTAGAAAACAATAGCAAGAGAGCCATATCGACGTTTTCATTTCTGATTTGAAACCATATCAAATAATTATTATCAATGCAATTTGTCATACTTTACCGTTATTCACATGAAGGCCTAAATTGTTTTTTTTTGTTTTCTGCAGTCCCATATAACTGAAGAAAACTCGCAAAGGACACTTATAGTGCTTCTAGTTCACATGCGGTATTGCAGTAGACCGACGTAGTACGTTCAATTGCATCCATGAAAGTCACGTATCAATAACTAGACCAGACACTTTCACATATATCTTCCCAAAGGCATACTTCTATCTCTATGATTTACTCTATGTGATGAGAATGTATCGTGCAAGAGTAACGTGTTTCGAATTGAACCGGGGTCTTGAACTAGGCACTGGGAACTTCACGACAACCACGCACTTTCCACGGTCGTTCTACTGCCCACCACATACACTTCTCACATTAGGACGTCACTGACAGCGTAGGTCTAGTGGTAGCGTCTTCGCTCCCATGATACCGCTGAGCGGTTCAAACCTTGGTCGGCCGAACTAGGTGAGGTTTTCAGCTGGGGTTTCCCTCGCCTACTCCATACAAATGTTGGTTCGGTACCATATTTCCCCGGCACCCAACATCTCTCCTTCTCATTTCCCTTACCCAAGTCCAATGGTTCAGTGGAAGAGCGGACATCATAGCCTGAACCTCGCCAAAAGGCTTTAAATAAATAAATAATAATTATGATCGGTATAGTATAACTATTGTTCGTTCTTCTAGTCACAAAAACTAATCAATTACTTGTCGATTAATTTAAGTTCAAGAATCGTTATTTCTACTTTTATTTCAGCCATAAAATAGTTTACATTTCTCAAACAATTCTTTGTATCCACTCATGTAGATTTATCGCCAGGTCTCTAATCTGTATGTATTTCTCATTTCAGCCAGTTTCAGCTAGACCTCGGTAACGAGTGCTAGTGCTCAAATCTAGTGACCATACTCATTAGGCACGTCGTGAAACATTTTTGGGAGGAACAGCGCCCAGATATAATCTAGACTGCCGTATCCAAGTATTATAACTGCTGTGGTAAGTCGCAGAGGGTTCACTTTACAGTAATCTCAGCCATATGAACTGATACACTGAAGTGAAACCTGGCAAATTTTTCTGGCCCCTCCGGGAATGAATTTTGGGGTGAATGAATTAGAAGTTGACAAGATATTTCTGAACACTGAAAAGTGCTCTGAACACGAAATGTCTAGCACTGGCACATTTACCTACACGCCACAAAAACATTCCACATGATGTACTAGTACTTTTTATTAATTATATAACCTCTTTCAACACCTCACAACATATATCCATAATTTTATTCATTTTTTTATGTTCATTTTGATTTTATTTTTCCCAGTTTCTCGGCCGTAAGATCATTACCTGGTTTGTTTTCTCTTTACAAAATTATTTTTACATAACTAATCTTATCACTACATCCTGTTTCTATTAATTTCCATCTTTCTTGCATTCCCAATTGCCTTGTACGTTTCTTCACAATAACCTTCTTCTCTCCACTCATCTATGTTACTTGCTTCGCTCGAGCCACTAAGCTTCACATACCATTCCTCTCTGTAATGTCTGGCTTTTCACATACAGCTGTCGTCTGTGCGATGTATCCATGCCTAACCGCGTGAATGTATTGTCTATTTTCTAGCTTTAATTATTGTATGTATTGTGTTTGTTCTATGTGGTCTTGGAATTCCATGTAAACCTCTTCCTTTTCAATATATTCTTCCCAATGCGTTGTACCAAGAAGACCATATCGACGGAGTGTTTAAAACCACACATCTCGTTCTTCATCAGTTATTTCCCAATCATGGAGCACGTGTTCTCCTTTTTCTATTCCCTCCCGACAGTAACATTCTCCGTAATCCCTCATGTTACGTCGGTGTCTGTAATCGTTGAAGTCGCTATGACCTGTTAAAACTTCATATACTAAATGTGTTGGTTTAAACCATTTCTGATCTTATAAACTTCGTATACTAAATAGTACCTGTGGTATAAACCTGTATGTATACATCAATAATGTAGCCATTCATTCCACATCAAACACAAAACCACTACACCACATGTTTCACTGCATAGTGATCTCCGCACTGTTCTTTCATCCAGCCGCCGTATTAATCAGAGCCAAGCGAACAGTGACGTTGACTAATGGCGCAATTGCGTTGCTTAACAGAAGAGGCGTTATCGTTCATACAAGGAACAGCGCCTTGATGGAGGTCACTGTTTCATCTTGTAGGTTTGAAAAGCGACTGAAAGAGGAAATTAACTTCGCGATTAATATTCCTCTGTTGGCGCCTTCCTATCAGAGGATGCAGAGTACTTCATGAATATTGAATACGTCACTGAACTAGGATTTTAATTATGATGAACGTGATAACATCTTCTTGGCTCAGTGAATAGAGGGTGGAGCTGTTGGTTGACAGTTACTGGGTTTTTGTTCATGATCAACTCCGAGGAGTACTCTACGTGCTCTACAAGACTTATACTTGATCCTGGGTGCAAAGATCGGACGCAGTGTTAAGATAACTATATCCTTCTCCTTGTATCGATGCCGAGAACATTTTTGCTCTACATGAATCTCAAGGACATACATGAGAGTCTGTAGAAGGACAGGTTTATCTTTTGTATACACAAGCTAACAGTTCTATAACAAATTATCAAATATTCCTCAGACCGTTGAGGCAACCTCTGTGTTAACCAAAATACTTTAAACCTCTTAAGACATGGACAGCAAAGGTTTACAGAAATGAAAAACACACATTGCAGTAATATATGACTGCAATAGATGAAGACAAATCTGAAAAAAAAACAAGTACTAGAATAATACTGAGCTGCATTATTTACAATAAGTCATTATAAATAATTTGATCAGTAAGCACCCGAGGATACAAATATGATTCCTTACTCAATGAATACTTGATAATCCAAACACCGCTACATGAATATTTGGATTATTTGAAATAATCATAGTATTTGTGCTTTTTGTATTTTTTATCAAAAGTACTACGGCCAAGCACTCAAAGAGTCGGGTACCATTTTCTATTACTTATTTTTGTTTTAAATATAAATATATTATTCTATCAATATAGCTTTTACAAAACAACGAAACAGAATTAAATAAATAAAACCCATTTTTACAGTAAAAGAAAACAGCTTTCCAAATATCCAACGTATCTCTTGATGTTGTTATAACTCAATTGTTCGTTTGCTTTAATATAATTTTATTTTATTTTTAAACTCCTAGCAGGTACCACATTTTCCCATTTGGAGAAAATTTTTCTCACAATTTTGAAGTGAATGGAAAATGTATTAGCTGAACTACTTTTTTTCTTTATTGAATGGGTGGATTCCGTAGATCTTCACATTCATTTTGTTGCCTTAATACTCAAAATTATAAGTAACCACTAATTTTTGGATGGAATTTTTATGATAGGTAGACTAAAATAATTATAACTTAATGTTATCGCATGCTATTTTGAAAAATGGGATATAATTATCGTTACAGAAATATTCTGTTTCTGCTTCGAACTTAGGTTTCGGTAGTGAACACAAGAGTGGCAACGTTGTTTGCATCGTGTCTACTCGTTTGCTTAGTTATCTTTCATCATTACATGAAAATTATATTATTGGTTCTCTAGAATTGAGATAAAGTTTAGTAATTAGGTAAAAAATGTAGTTTATAGTCAATAAAGAGTTAATAAAACACAAGATTAATGTTATCTACCCGGATGAAAATGCGAACTTGGGAAGACAGAAAGTTTGTGAAGTGTTACGAACCGATAGTAACAATAAACATTTGTTACTTCGATTTCGAAGTATAAATTAGTCTTTAATCTGCTAAGTATTTATTCCTTAATAGTTGAGCTGAGAAATCAAATGTGCACTCCGCCATTTTTTTGAATCGATCCTTGAACGAAAAAAGCAAGCAAGTGGTAATTTTTTAAGTATTTGATAAGTTGAGGTATGGAAACAAAGAAACGTTTGTAATAAACACAAATCGCTATAACGTTGGAAAATTGTTATATTGTTACAAAAACTTCAATATGTACAAAAATTTACAAAGAAATGTAGAATAGAAATGTTGTGCGTATTTTATTGTTTCTGGTTATTACACTAAATTCTGCATTTATACTCAAAATTCTTTTACCCTGCTCCGCGCGCGCAGGCGGTGTTTGGACAGTCCACTGAAACTTTTTGCTCTCAAAAACTATGCGCATTGAAATTCTGCCACGAGGGTCCGCTTATTCTTCAGTTACACCTTCGCCCACCAGTTGTTATTGTTACAGCATTTCCATGATTTTTTGTCGTCTGCGATTTAGTTGGGAAGAGACCGTGCAGCTTGAGCGATCCTAACACCGCCGTACTTAACAACAATCAATTCCACGAAGTCGAATGAAACATAAGAATTTGCTTTATTCCTCTATATCGCTGTCAATTCAATATTTAATTCATTTTACTTCTGTTATAATATGCATTTGTCTTTAATTGATTGTCTACATTTCTCTAATTAGTCATTATTATTATTTTCCGTACAGGTCTCAGTCATTGAACACTTCTGATGAAATTCTTCAGTGCTTTTCCGAGAAATGGAGTTCGACAAAGACTTTGGCGGCTATGATTAAGATGACATTATAAATTACGAGTCTACTGGAATAGAACTAGATGAACGAGATAGTGATTCTGATGTGTGAATGAGAACTCATTTTTACATAATATTGTGTGATCTTTATAAAACACTACCAATTAAATTATATTTTGCTGATTATTTTAATTTAAATTTCATAATAAAAAATAACTTATCTTTGCCCGATTATTTAAAAATAAAAACAAGACCTAAAAAAAAATTAATTTGTGCATAATTTTGTCCTAGTTGTAAAAGTTCATCACAACTTGTTCTATTTTCGTGAACGTTAGATGTTTCTCTGGTTACTTTTAAATAAAAACGTTTTTACATTATTATTTTTCTGAATTAATCTTGCCCATGTTCGGTGAAATCCACTAAAAAACATTGAAAAATGATGGGCGGTCCCAACACCGCCACGCGCGCTCTCACGTCATGGAAAGAGGCGTGCGCGGTGCAGGGTTAACATGAATAACCCCTTCTGGCATCTACTGCCATTTTTTCGTCACTGGTTTCAAATTGGGGTTATAGTAAAATGATGATGTACAGTAATAGAGTGGCTGTAAAACTAGAGAGTGGCAAGGCATTTGCATTTACTCTCATCGCGATCAAACCTCAGATTCGGAAAAATTCATTATAAATTTTATTCACAGTGTACATATGATGTATTTTATTATGTGATCATTTATTTTGCCTTTGCGATTTAACATCAACCCCCTGCAGCAGGAGAATAGCTAGGGATTTATTTATCAAATAACATGGAATTAACATGTTTCTAATTAATCACATGATAATGTAAGGTGAGTAATGTGTCAATTTACTACTAAATGCGGTACATTTACATCCTTTTTTAAGACTCGTTTAAAATGAAAAGAGAACGTAATAATGAATGGAAAGAAGTTCTGATCTTAAAAATTCTTTTCTCCCTATGTTTGAATTCTATGGAACAGCCAAGGAAATAAACTTCAAGATACATTCTCTAGTTGTCAACTCTTGCTTATGACAACAAAATTAACGTCACTACTCATCCTATGTTGTTCTGAATTGTACTCCTTTCTTATGCTTAGACGAGAATTACAAGTAAATTACCATGCGTTTTATGCTCTCAAGTGATAATTAAATGTCACTGCACTAGTTGCAAGAAAAGATGCGGAGTGCACTTGATACTTCTTGGGAGAAATAATGAAAACTGTAAAGATACTTTGACGAGTTAATAGGAAAGGAATAATACTGAAGCATAAAGCGGGAAGAAAATGTTGACCCAGCTATGATAAAGCAATTTATAGCATCTAATATTTGCTTATTAGTTCACCGACGTCAACAACACAATACATTTTTTTTCAGTTCCAAATGTATTTAATCCAGTTATTTCATTTTTGAGCCTATCCGTGATATGTCGAGCCGAGTTAAATATACCGTTTCAATGTGTACGCTCTTATAATGGTAATATTTAATGTTACGAAAAATAATTTGTTTTTGTTTTTGAATTCTTTATCAGATTTGTAAGTATGGAAATTAGACGAGAATTACAAGTAAATTACCATGCGTTTTATGCTTAAAAGGAGACTTTACCATAATTGGTCTGTATTTGTCTTTACTTCACTGTAAAAAATTCAATTTTCACATAAACGTTTTATTTGCAAGAGAAGGAATCTTAATACATAAAGTAAAATCAGTGTACGTATACATACGGCCTTGCGTCACTTTTCCCCCTAAAACATGGGAAACATTTCACCAGGACCTGGGACAACTACTACTTACTAACCAAGAAAAATACATAGGAGTGATTAGATATTCCTACCACCACCAATACCAGAGAGAGGAGGCTCGAGAACCTAAAAATATTTTAAATGAAAAGAAATTTGATTCTAATATGCCCTCGAGCTAGTTAACTGAAAATTCATCGTAAATGCTTTCTGCACTCCGATTTCACTCATTTCATGAAGATTGAAGAGCGTAATTCATTTCCAGTAGAAATCGAAGTAGATTCAAGAGCGATTTACTTTTGAAATCTCCCAAATTGATTGCACCCTGCCAATCAATCAAAACCGATAATAGGAGGGGAAAGTAATCATAAATTCCCAGAAAAATGAAAACAAATATAAATGAAATAAAATTGCAAATTATTGAAGAACTAGTGTTTCCCGTTTGAAAATGTACCGTTAATACTCACACATTCACCTTGAACGAACTATTTCTTGAGTGCAAAAGAAGCGGATGAGGCATCGGGACGTGTATTCCAATCTACAACTGCATCATCACATATTTGCATCTTTTGATCGTTGTTAATTAATTGAATTTTGGAATTACTCTGCCTTGCACCGGGGATTCCAATTTATGGAGTTCCCACATGACTTTGTGGTTTAAGAATTAATCCTATTTTGCAAATCCAGTTAACAACGTGTTGGTTGATGTTTTTTTAGCATTTCCATAAATATAATTTTCTATCATTGACCATTTCTGGTGAACTCTTTTGCAATATCGACAGATACAACTCTATAACTGACCACGATTTAGTACAGTTGTTTTTTTTTCTTCGCTTAAATGACCAGGAGTCATGTTAAACTTTTTTTATAAGAATTAATAGAAGGGGCTTAGTCAAAATATAATTTTCCTTTTCAGAGATATTGCTTTATCATCCTTTTAAATACTTTTGAGTTTACTTCCTTAAAAATACATACCCACTCCCATCCAGTTGATAGGCGCGCGAAAGTACTTTGAGTTCGCGTTGAATGTTTCAGTTGCTTCAGATGGTGAGAGTCACATGAGAGGGAAATGCAATGAAGTTCCGCTGCCTTCTCGCGCTGAGATGACATCTCTTGAAATGCATGCGTTCACCAAACAACGACTTCTTTCACTCTCTTCTGACTTCGTATGTTTGAAATATTGAGATTTGTTTGAATTTGGAACGAATAGCTGAACCATGGATGCATCCAGAATTTGGTTTGAGGAAGGGTCTGAGAAATAAATAAAACTATCTCTCACAATAATTCGTATTTCATTTCTATTAAATATTTATATTATAATACTCGGGGCCAAGGTAATTATCGACACACGTGTTAAATACATAATCATTTAAATAAATTTAACCATGAAATTTGATAAGTGTATAAACCCCCTGACCCTCCCACTTTGTCTACATCATTGACGGGAATTCAATAAGATTCTTTAAAATATTTAGTTTTGTCACAAACCAAATAGCTATTGATATCAACATCAATTATTTGTGAAATGTTTTGATTCTTCGGGATAAAATTTGTCATCCAGATTAGATCGTCTCAGAAATTTTACGACTTTCTACCGAGAGACAGAGACGGGAAATTATTATGATGAATTACTACCCTCCGACGAAAAATAAAACTGTTAAATCTGAAAAATCTAAAAAATAATACTGAAAAAATCTCTTTTTTAGGTACAGAAAAAAACTTTAAAATGTCAATTTTTCTGTTGTAAATGTTGAATATTTGAAGAAATACTGTAATAGTTTTAGTCTTTCCGTTTGATAAATGATTGGACTGTTGAATTGGGTCGAATTGCAATTCACAATTTAATTCATCTCAAAACATAAATATATCCGATGTCTGTATCATGTTTAATTAGTTTTTATCATCGTTTAAACAATTGTATATTGGTCGTCACGCATTAGCGGCCTTGAAAGTCGCACGAATCCACTAGAACGCTTTTATTTCTGAAATATTCGTGATATTTCAGGAATGGACGTCAGGAAGTTTCTACACCTAACACAAGGGGAGTGCATGGCTGAAGAATTTTGCAATCATTGTATGTGGTTTCATTTTGCACTTAATAATTATTTATTACATTTATATCCGATCAATATTGGTAAAGATACTCATTACTACACATACGACAGTATTTAATGTAGTTTGAGCGGCCTGGCGACTGTTCTCAAATGTCCTGTTTTTTCGAATGAGGAATAAACTATTATCTATGAACTCATCTAATAAAATTTGACCTTTTCGGGGCTAATGTTTTAATAAAAGCTTATTGAAGTGATCTCTTGTGGATAAAACCTTTGCAAAGACGGTTTTTAAATGGATTCTCATATTATTTCTAAAGGAAACGATAAAAAATCTGTCTCTCATCTCACAAATTTAATAAAGAAAATAACAGAATGAAATTCACCTTCGTCTTCGGGACAATTAAGAAAATTATTCAACGAAAACTGATGCAAAACTAAAGAAATATAGTCAAACTGGAGACCATTTTTCAAGTACATTGTTTCAATGTAAACAGTATAATTAATGATTCGCAGATTTCAATACACCATAATTTATAAATTGGTGTTATAATGACCTTATTTTAACATAATCTAAATAGATAACATTATTGAAGGTTTAATACATGTTTATGTGCTTTAATTGCTTTTACCTCCTTAAAGAAATGTTTTCACCTTATTTTGAAGGTCGAAATTCATAAAATCTAACTTCTTAGCCTTTGCCCCTAGGCGTGATCTCCTCAAAAAGAAGGTGCACTTTCTGCATTTGAGGCATCCATAATCTTTTTGCTGAGACGACGGCATCAGCTGAGTAACGCGATGACGACTTACTTTGAACAATATTTATTTAACACTAGTACATTCTCTTTGCATTTCCCTGTACATCTGCCAGTGAAAAATAACAAGGCATGAGTCAAAGTTCGTTGAATACAAATACAGATCAAAGACATACGTGTCGTTATATAACATTCATAAGGATTTTGGAAGTTTGTTGTAAACCCAATAAAGCTATTTTATTGTGAATAGCTGAATTCCCATATTCGAAAATAAGGTGAAAGAAAAGTTCATAGTTTTACAGAGATTTTATTATTGTACAGATTAAAAAAAATAAAATTAATTCCATACAATTCATAAGTGTATCACGATTTATTGTCTAAGAAAAAACGTCATGCAGATGTTGAGCAAGAAATTTGGAAGAAATGGTCTTCAATAACACAACATTAAACATTCCTGTTGCAGTTATATATGTGGCATCTTTCGGTGAAAAGGTTAGAATATTTAATAATGTAATATTATTGTAGTGTGGTATTGTGGATTTTATAAAATGCATGGAGTGTAACCTGAAGAAGATTCCTGAAGAGAAGCATGGTTTGTTTGTTATTTCGAAATATAGAAAAATAGGCACGTTGATTACGTAATAAGATACATCCAAAATCATACAGATTAGCAAAAACGTTTGTACATGATAAGGAATTATTTTTAACGTTAGCAGAGAAAGATAACGTTATTGTTGTTCTTTCACAAAATGAGTATATTAAGAAAATAGAGCCAATGTTAGGGTACAGTACTACTTATATCCCAATTAGTCGTAATCCTCTTAATAAAATAATAGATAATTTAAAAACTCTTCTTGGAAACAGTACAGCTTTATAGATAAAGTCGTGAGGCTGTCTCAAATTTCCAGCGCATCAGAATCGCTCTCCTAAGCGATCCAAAAGTGCTGATTGAGCGCGGCCTCGGTATAAATACGCCAGGTAAGGCGCTCGCGAGAGGAGAGGGGAATATGACTCCACTCGTACGATTAGAACTGACCCTAAACAGGTCTTTGTCGAATTGTCTTCAACTATTTCCTTCAGTTAGAATTGACTTAACGGAATGTACCGAATCCCTCCCAAATCTCCTTCTTCGCTTGGAATTGACTTCACGGTCTCTATCGAATTCTCTTCCCACCTCGCTTCCTTTCGGCCTGAATTGAATAAACGGTCTTAGACGAACCTACCGTACTCTTTGACGCTAACTTTACCCTAAAGGTCACAACTTCACAATATTGCACAAGACTCGCCGTGAACTCCGGCAGTATTGCTGCCTCGTCGCCGGACGCTCCACACTACCCTCGTTGCACTCAGGGTGAGTTTGGATAATAAATGCTATGCTTGTCAATGCTGAGAATGAGTCAGTCATTACTCTTCCTCCCATCGTTAAATCTATACAGTTAGGGTACTTTCCGCCTTCCTTTTAGAGATCAACCCTTAAAGTCGGACGACACAGTCTCTCTCCCCTTAATTTTTAATTGTGAGCCGAGTATCCCGACAGGGCTAGCTGCTTTACGTGAATTAATTTGTCGAATGAATTGCCAGTTTGAGTTGTGTTAGTAGTTAAGTCTATATCATCGAATTCAGAGGGTATGTCGGGAAGAAAATGTGGTATTGTTGGAGGCTGGAATCTATCGAATAACATTTCTGAAAAAATTTGGGATTTGGTTATGAGATTATGGGTAAGAGTGGTTGTGTCGAGAATCAATAGTTAAAAAAAATTGGTAGGGGATAATTTTTTTTAGATAAATTCTACACGTCGAGGAATCCTTTTTTGTAAGTGGAAATTACAGTTCATTCCGTTTCGTCCTTTCATAAATTTCTATTTAATTTTTAGATTCCTTGTTGTCATTAAAAGTTACCGTTTATTGTCCGGGTCTCTCGTGCGCAAAGTTTACGGAGCGGAAGTAAAACCAGTTTGTATTTAGATTAGTGCGCGAAGGAGGGTATCGATAGCAAGATGAATAAAGCAGGAAATGAATGAGAAGATAGTCAGTGTCGAGTTCGAATAAAGGGTTTGAAGTAGAAATGAGTAAATAAGAGGAGCAGAGAACAATAGCAAGAATGTCGTGTGGAGTGGAGTTGATGAGGTGAGTTGGTGTTGGTGGAGAATGATGGAGAGAAAGGGAGTGTTATTAAGATACTGATGTAGTACAGTTCCGGTGTAATTGTTCGTCAAACATTCCCAGCATTTACAATGAGTGCCTCAAACAATCATACTTTCCTGCATGATGGAAGATAAACACAATAAAGGTATTTCTGAAGCGGAATGATAGGTCTCCTAGTTTGTACTTGAACAGATATGACAAAAGTTCGGATTCCCCATGGGATGGAGAACGAAAGGTGCCATGGGTTATTTAATAAAGAGAGTGAGAGAGCGAACGAGTACATATAGTGCTTGCATGTTTCTAGATATTATAGGAGCCTTTGGCAATGCACAATGGTGAATTATCGTGGACACACTGAAACTAAAAGTGTTACCGTGCTATATGTTGAATATCCTAAAGGCTTTTTTTTGCAGCGAGACCACAAGTATTAGAAATAAGTGGAGAAAAGATGGTAAGACAGGCGATAATTAGATGACCACAAGGTTCGGCAAGAATTCTGGAATGTCGTAATGGATAATCCGGTGGAAATTGGAAGAAGGATTGGAATTTCTAACACGAGAAGGAGGCACAAAGAGCGTAAGACTGTTGTGATGAAGAGAGCAAGATTTGTAATTAAAATTATTGGAAGAGAAGTGTAGAGTTATGTGATTCGTACATCTAAAGAATTTCATCACACGTTTAAGGGGGAAAATAATACAGATTGTAAGAACACAACGATATCTTGGAGAAGTTCTTGATGAAAGGGTAAAGTTTGAAGGACATCTGAATTATGTACAGGGAAGAGTAAAAAGTACGTTATACAGAATGGTGGACGTAGGAAAAACACGTTTTAATATAGAAAGAAGAGATATTAAGACACTTTATGTGAGTTACGTCAGAAAAAATATATATGGTGGTACGATCTGGGGACACAGGGTTGTGAAAATCGACTATGAGCGAGAATTAGGGGGTTGTAACGACAGACTGCTATACATGGCAGGTAGGTACAAAACAGTATCATCCGATGCTATCTATATACAGTTGAAGGAAATGTCAATAGACCTATGTGTACAGAAAGGGAAGTATAAGTATATTTCAAAGAGGATAGGGAGAATTGAGGTGAATGGGAAAATAATATTGACATATGGCAAAACATGACTAAACAAGTTAACAAGAGAATTAATGGAGGTATGACAGACACGATTGGGTAGAAGTACAAATGGGCGACTGACGTACAACTACATAAAAAAGTGGACTTTGCAAGAAAACGAAGGATATGGTTTAAACCAGGAAAAGTTAAACGGATTGGAAAAGAGGAAGATGACAATTGTCCTTGTGGAAAAGGTTGATAAACGTCGAATCACATTATGTGGGATTCTCATTACTACACACACGAACGAGCATGGTGTCTCCAGAAAAATAAGGGTACTGACATCATAAATATACTGTTGGATATTAATCAACTCAAAAATTAAGTAAAATTTATTTGAGTAATATGAGAACAAAGTAGGAGAAATCCTATCAGCTTTGAGATAATAACAAACCAGTAGATGACTACCATCTAGAAGACACAGCCGCCTCCTCGAGGACAACACCTCCTGAAGGGAACGACCAAGCTGCGCTGTACAGTCAGAGGAACAATGATACAGAATTGCTATGACCAGGTCCTCGAATTGCACAAGATAAAGAGACGAGGAGACCGAAAAGACTAATAAAATGAAAAAAAAACGTGGACGTGAACAATGTCAAAATATTTACAAATATATTTAAATATTTGTATTACGAGAAAATTTATGCGAGTTCTTCATCAATGTATCAATGATATCTATTTTAAGTATACTGTGTTAAGTTACTAGAAAGTATATTCCTGGACGTTTTATTGTTTTCTTTCTCTTAGTAGAAACAATACTGTCGACTGAAGTAGGGGAGACCGAGGTGGGTTGACACAAAATTTACAATTTTCACCACACTTTAATTTTTGAGAATTAAGACCATATTGTGACTCTATTATTAATTAATAACAATATTTAAAACATTAATTGTTATAAAAAAAATTTTTTTTTATTAAAAATAATTCTATTTAATTACTAAGGGGAGGGAACCGAATACTCACTTCTATGGGAGCCACTCACAATGAAAACACAACAATCTGGTGTTCGAGCAAAGAACAAAACATTTTATTACTCATACTGCCACTAATATACACTACACTGGAAAATTATTATAACTACACATAACTTCGCCTACTGCGCTGGTAACGTTCCT
>NNCF01126744.1:391884-408902 GCA_002313205.1 Laupala kohalensis | reverse complement strand
GGCTGAAATGACCTTTATTGGCTCATTAACTCCTAAAATGTTACGTCTTCGCATTGTTCGAATCGCTCACTCGTTTGACCTAATTAGTCGCACTGTACGAGTATCATTGGCTATTTCAATCACCCGTTTTCTGTGACCTCACTCCACAAAAAAAAATCTCGTAAATTTTTCCCTGGCTGACTCGATAAATAAATTGTTGCAATTTTATCACTGTCTGTCTCAGCAAATAGCGATCGCCAATCTTCACACTGCAATCGAACAACGATGAACTCCTTCAAATTCGTCTAACTCAACAGATGAATTGTTGCAATTTTTTCACTATCTGGTCTCAACAATTAACTGATGCTAATTTTTCACTGTCTCACGTTCAAATACTACACTGTCTCAAAATGTTTCACATCTCAACTGTCACAAATACACTCTCCCAAAATTTTTCTCATCTCCTCCTTCACAACTACCCACTGCCAAAAATTTTCTCCTCTCTATCACATCACATCCACACACTCCCCAAAATTTTCTCCTCTCTATCTCACGACTACACACTCCCAAAAATTTTCTCCTCTCTATCTCCATCACACCCACACACTCCCCAAAATTTTATTACGTTCTTTTGAATTTCTTTTTTCTTTCGTATTGCCGAACCCATGTCGCAAAATTACACATTTCTAAAGATTCCAGTTGAGACTTGTATTTCGGATATATGTCTCCCAAGAGACCTGGGTCGCGAACCTCTTGGCCGTTTGTCGCAAACGTACACCCACGTTGCTTTGGGAAATAATATTCCCTGACATCCGCTCTTTTTTTCGGTGCTCTCTTTTGTACTGAATTTCGACGCTCGTTTTTCTAAAGATTCAAGTTCAAACTTGTCTGTCTCTAAACATGTGTTCTTGTCGCTATTCCTTTTGATTTTTTCAAATAATAGATTTTATTACGTTTTTGTACTCCAAAACTTTCTACAGAGCTTGTGATGTCGACTACGCTTCAGACCACCCAGGTCCTTTTCTGCTTGCTCCCATGTTGACCCATGCTTTTATATTAGATATTTTGAGAACGTGTGATTGAATTATTAATCAATTCAATCCACGGTCTCAATATATATCATTAGAAAGTATTTGGTTGTTTCTTTAATTTAAAAGTATTAACAATGTAAACTAGTTCGAAGATTATACAAATTGGCTTCAAGCGAACTAGTCCACCTGTCTCAACCTTCCCAGTGATGGGGCAAGTTAAAACAAGGAGTAGTTTTAAAATTAACAAAAGTAGATTTTTAGAAAAGGTTTGTTTGTTGTGTGAAAATAAATAATCATAAAGGTTTCAGCATGTTTGAGATCTATAGACAATAACTAACATCTAGTATTTTCCTTTTGTTAACATATTAATGTACATTTTCCTCTTCTTAGGAAATCTAAAATTCTTAATCATTTCTTATTTACAAGACAGTAATCAATCATGAAATACTTTAAGTGTTTTAAGTTATGTAGTTATATAAAACTTAAAATGACACCCTTCCGGAAACAAAGTAACATGGTAGGCATAAAATCACTCAATCTCCTAATGTTTCACTCTTTTTCATAAAGGTAAATAGAATACTTGTGAATAAGAAAATATGTATCTTATGTGAATAAGAAATTTGTCTGAAGGAATAAAATTTTAACCCGAGTTAAAAATCTTGATAAATCAAAAGAATAAACAATTAATCGAGATTATAACGTAATATTGATATCTCCACTATATGAACACACGTTATGAAATTGTACATACATCACCACAATAATGCCGAACAAACAAAAGTGCATAAGTTATACTTCATATAAATAAATGTCATTAAAATCTGAGATAAAAATTTACTTCAATTTACTCATTTCGACATGTTAGTGTGGACGACTAATGATGCCTAATTCCGCTGTTACAATACTTCTAGTGTCTATCTATAAGTTTCGAGACATTAAGGTTGTGTCAACTTAAATGCCAACCCACCTCGATCTGTCCCAAGGCGAAAGAAATGGCGGTAGGGGATCCCCATGGTTGTAGGCGAGACCCATGACGCTCAAAATGTATTTCAGATTAAGAAGAAATCAACAACAAAAATATATCAAAATATCAGAATGTATGAAATTAATTTTTTGTCTCGATTATTTATTAAAAACAATTTTCAAAAAACAACAACTTTATTTCAATTTCATACGATAACAAAAAATTTATACGCGGTTTTTCAATTTTTCTATTATTGGTTTGATCATTGTGTTGGCAGTCAGCTCAGCATACAGTAAAATGTGTCAATGCATGTTACGTTTCAAATCCTATTTTTGGTGTTATTTCGGTGTGTGACATTTCTAAACTATTGATGAGTGCTTGAGCAGTCGATACTTTTCCTAAAGGAGTCTTTTACGAGCTCCTTTTACCACTCCTAGTTGCGATATGTTGTCTGACGATACATTTTAAACATTTGGATATGTAAGTAACAAGTATATGAATGTAAGATAATACATACTTTACTATGGGAATATGAATGGTAATTGTGAAGTCGTGAGCACTTCGTTAAATTAAATAAAAATTAAACGGCTTTTGTAAGTTGTTATATTTCATTTGCAGACATTCATTGATTGTTTTTTATTTATTTATTCGATTTTTAAGTATTTATTGTGTGTTACTGACGATGACTCCTTTGCTGCCGAAAATCTTTCTGCAAATAAACTAATGACAACTCACAAACGCAGTTAAATTTGTCTTACTAAGGGGATCACGTTACATACATAAGGTCTTCACCTCTTCTACTAGAATCAAGTTAGATAATATCAAGGTATTTCTAGTTAATCAGTAGTATAATATATAACGTTCCACTCTTGAACCAATGTCACAGTGAACCAGTACATCACATCATTTTTCTTTACGAACTTTCAATCATCTCCTTAACTATACACATGTCAAAGCTCACAGTACTTTACTGAATAAATGTAGGTATCCCACGTAAAATCTTTGGCATTACTGAATTGGAACTCGAGTCAATCCATTAAAAAAAATTAAGTGTCGCCGCACCTCCTCAGAAAAATTTCATCTTTAGTGTGTTGTTTCTAGTATTATTGGAGAGTAGAAAAACATAATTCAAAATAAATTATCGTGCCTGGTTGAAAAATGGTGGCCATTTTCGTTCTTCCACGCGCACCATTTTTGGTCTTCGTAAGCGTTCTTGTCAGCATTAATATCTCAAGATTAGTTTGATCTACCGCCTTAAAATTACTGAAATTGTATTTAGCACATTCTACGCTACTGTTTCGACATATATTTAATTTATATAGCTACCTGTGTCTAATCGATTTTGCGTCTTGAAGTAGATGTTTGAAAATAAATAAATTTGTGTTTCCGGAAGCAATTTTTTAAAGGAAGACATAAAGTCTCAAACTTAAATTTTTTTGTGCATATACACGCGTATACATGAATACTGTGTATAGAATTTAATGCTTGAGATATATTTCATTTCCGGGTTATGACCTTCCAAAAATCAATTTGTTTTCAATTTTTCAGTTTTTTGAAGACTTATAACTCGGTTTGGGAACCTAGTAAAAATAGTAATTTACAAGTATATATACAGGAATGAAAGATCTCTATGATTATGATCTCTGTAAAAATTGCAAATTTGAGATTTAACTGGAAGCAAAGATATTATTTTCCAAACTTTGCTAAAACTTTTCGCTTTGGTAAACATGAATAGTCATCTTTCAAACCCCGGAAACGCAATAATATGCTCCTATAAAATATGAATGAAAAATTTCGCAATTAAGTATCAAACATATTAATTAAATTTGTTATAAAAATAAGCTTTATAATTGTTTATAATTTTATTGACAAATTACTGGTGTGCTCACAATGTACTCACACTGTATCAGTGGTACTTATTTACTACAGTAGGGATATTTTGGCAGAAAGCTTTCATGAAATATATTTATTTCGAAGTTACAGTAATTATTTTTATGCGATTAAATAACATAAACCTTGCAGATATGCGAAATTCAAGAAGCGAAATCAATTAGACACGGGTAGCTATAGAAATTAAATGTATGTTCAAACCGTAGCGTAGTATGTGCTAAATACATTGTCAGTAATTTTAAGGCGCTAGGTCAAACCAATCTTGAGATATTAAAGCTTACGTGAATGCTTACAAAGGTCAAAAACGGTGCCCGTGGAAAAACGAAAATGGCCGCCATTTTTCAACCAGACATGATAAATGTTTTAAATTATGTTTTTCTACTCTCCAATAATACTAGAAACTACACACAAAAGATGAAATTTCTTTTAGGGAGTACGGCGACATGCCCTGGATCACTTAGTATGGATTAACCCACTCCCATGGAATGCATTACAAACGGTAGGAATTAGCTATTGTTCTCACCAGTCACTCAATTGATATCGCGTGTATTACAGAAACGCATCTCACCTCGAAATTATCCTTTAACATTCACAATATTCATGCCTTCGTCGTGATCGCCTTGGGGACATAACAGAAGGAGGTGTTTTAATGCTAGTGGAAAGCTCTATCCCGCATTTCCAAGTTGATTCCCCCCCCCCCCCCACACACACACACACACACACTCCTGGCATCGAAACTGTAGCAGTGGCAATTCCTCTGTTGATTCACCAAGATCTTACAATCATTGTCGCTTACATACCCCCAAACAGACGCCTAACATTTCTGTCGCGCCTCTTTCTTTCCAATTTACCAGTACTCCTTCTAGGCGACCTAAACACTAAACATTGCTCTTGGGGATGCACGAAATCAAATATATCTGGAGCAAAATTACACAATTTCCTACATATCAATAAGACTATTAAAATTGCTCCTCCCTCCGAAAATTCCTGCCATCCTCGATGTTGACTAATTTAACCCTCCCTCTGTTTACCAAATGTGTTCATGAACTAGGTTCCGACCACATGCCCGTCATTGTATTCCTTTTATGTCGCCTTCCTCCCCTATCCCCGACACCACAGTTATCCACGTCGAGAACAAAACGGAACGGATTCCAAAAGTTCGTAGACAATAATAATAATAATAATAATAATAAAAGTGCCTTTATTTTGGCGAGACTCAGACCTTAAGGTCTGCTCTTACGTCTAACCATTTTAAAACATTTACATTTTAAATACAAGATGAAAATTGAGAGAATCGTATTTTCATTTAAAACTGGGAAGCAATACTAGGGATCATCCCGGTAAAATCTTAAGCGATTGAGTAAACCCAGCAAAACCCTAATCAGGATGCTGGAGTATTGCCGAACATGGGTTAGAACAATTTAAATATGAATATACAAATAGAAAGATATAGTAGTTACAACAAAGATATCAAAACAAATTATTACATAATGACAATATTTACAAATTACATATTATAATATGATTATACCTTTCTAGATACATATTACACTGTATTTACAAATTATATATTACATAAGATCATATGAAGCTGCAGTACTGAAAGAATGAAAGAGATAATGTAAAAGTAAAGAAGAGAAATAATAAAGGAGTATAAGGAAAGAAAGAAGGAAGAAAAGAAAGAAAGAAAGCAAGCATACAAATGAAGGAGAATAAATAGAGAATGTGGGAATAATACAGGGCATTGTTTTCCATCCACTCTGTAAGACGTCGCCTGAAAAAAAAAGTTGATAGAGATTTTAGTTGAGCAGGAAGCTTGTTCCAAGAACGTATTGTGTGTACCGTGAAGTATTTACTAAAAAGAGTTGTGCCATGCCGAAGAATAGAGAGGAGATGTAAACCTCGCGCGCGATCCAGTTTCAAAAATTTAAAACAATTTGCTAAAACTGTCAAATGTCCATTTTTTATTATTTTATAAAGAAGAGATAGGCAATGCAGCGTTCGACGTTCCTCGAGTGTGTGTTTTCTGGATTTTTTGAAAAATTCTGTTACATGGTCATACTTCCTGAGATCAAAAATGAAACGAATACATGAGTTCTGAGCTACTTGTAATTTACGTTTTATTTTTTCCGTCAAGTCAGTGAAAAAAAAAATAGCAGTAATCAATGTGCGGCATGACAAGAGACTTAACAAGAATTTCCTTTACTTCTGACTTCACGTGACTGAACCAAACGAGAGAAGTCTTATTAACTGATATATTTGGTAAAGTGCAATTGAAAGTTTACTGAGAGTTTTCTTTGAACCAAGCAATAAGCATTGTGATATAGACGGATTTAACAGGAGGCCGATAGATTTTGCCCACACACTGAGTGCGGTGAGATCTTCAAGTTTTTGCGCAATTGAATTTATGTTAGACGGTTTGTCAGTAATATAAATTTTAAAATCGTCGGCGTATATTTGAAATTTGCTATGTTTAAGAGATGTGTTGACGTCATTAACGTAAATTAAAAAAGCAAGGGACCGAGGACACTTCCTTGCACAACACCACGCACAGTTTGAAGAAAAGATGATGTGTTATTTCCAAATACTACAGTATGTTTTCGTCCTGTCGGGGTGATTTATTTCGTTACTTCACAGGTTTTAACTGCGTTGTTCCATAACGAAATCCCCTTCAAGATAAATAAGTCAGAAATCAGGAAAAGGACGAGTTTTATTCTTATTAAATGTGAGTGAAAACTAAATGCTCGTAGAAAGAAAAACATATAACGTGGAAAAATATTTCGGTGCCAACAACAGCAGGGCACGTCAAATCGTCTGCAATTCCTGAAAATATAATGTTTTTGCAGTAACCTGCAGCACTCACGATTTTGAGTTGCAGAAAATCTTCAAGTTTCACTTCACAAAGTTCAATCTCTATGTTCATATGCTGCAGTACTGGCACTTAGTCGTTTGACTGATCCGAGCTCATTTTCGTATGGCGAGGGATTTCGTCTCGGTTATCTGTGAGCCGGTCGTCGATAAACGTTTGACGCAGAGGTCTGCTCGGCAGGAGATCTCTAGTCAGAATGAAGTTCTAGCTGTGATCAACAAAATAATTTCACCTTGGTAACCTTCTGATTCGCCGAGAGAATCCTTTGTCACCGTTCTGGAACCTTCCTAACAGCGTTCGTATTTCTTGTCAATTAGTCTTGCGTTGACATTGTAGTAAACTCCAAACAAACATCATTTCTTGTCTAGGAACGCGTATACATCTGTCGTTCTTTGGAGTACATAAACAAACGTTCGTTTGTCTTGCCTTTGGTATCTTTGAACACAGAATGTCTTCCGTGCAATGACATATAATATTCATGCAAGTGAGTAATAACGTGAATGGAGTGATAATATATCCTTTGTCGCTGTTCTGGAACCTTCCTAACTGCGTTCGTATTTCTTGTCAATAAGTCTTGCGTTGATAATTTTAAATTCCTTGGAAAAATGGACAAAAATGTGGAAAATAGCCCTAAACCCTTCAAAATCGTCTGCAAAAAAATTCTCCCCTCGTTTCCCAACATACCCTCTTCCATTATCTATAAATAACGTGAGTATACCCTGGTGACTTCCGCAATCCTCGATCATATACCTTGGTTTACACCTGGACTCCCGGCTCACGTGGCAAGATCACATCGAATCAAAAATCAAGCAGGCCAACAAAGAACTTGCTTAACTTCATCCTATCATCAACCGATGCTCTTCCATATGCTGCGAATCTTCGCTCGTCCTCTTAAAAACTATTCTTCGACCCCTTTTCTATACGCTTGCTCCGTATGGTAAAACGCTGCTCCCACACACATTCATGAAAAATTCAGGATTTTTAAAACAAAATACTCGTTTTAGCCTCCAAAGCACCCTGGTTTATCCGAAATTCCTCCCTTCATAAAGATTTGAAGATTCCTTTCATTCACGACTACATTCACAAAACATGATTTCCTTTTTTCTCTTCCAAAAATCCCAGGCGCTGCCCACTTGCACATCGACAAAGTAGGTCCGCTCACTACCAGAATACGCAACTGTTACCACCTTCATTTATATTTAATACATCACTCTGAGATTTAATTCACAAAATTAAGAAATTCTTAGGTGGTGTTAAATGTCTTTTTCCCAATCTTACTTCTTTGTCTTATGTTTTAATAGTTGTTGTTGTATTTTATTGTGCATGTGTAACCATCCAACATCTGATATAGCTGTATACCTGAGCGATGTATATTCAACTAAGATTTAAAACAAAAACCAGTGTCGATCTTTTGGAACTGAGCAAATTAAGAAATAGTTCAAATGAAATTAGGAATAAATGAATACAAAAGACAGTTGTTTATTAATACATAGTTGTTCTCCAGAGAATTGAGGTTGTTATAATTATTGTATTAGTTTTTGTATGATATATAGGAGAAAGGAGAAAACTCTCTGTAGGTCTCTGTCGGTTTAATTTCAAATTCTTCTGGATAACCTATTTCAATTTTTAACTTTGAGACTTTTTATAAATTTCTTTTAAAATAACTTGAATCAGGGAAGTGCTATTTAGTTTCGATACATACTCATTAACACTATCGCTGATAAAGGAACGAAAAGTTTTCAGGAAGTGTAAAGGTTCACTGCAATCATTTAATTGATTTATCACATGTAGGGCACTTATATTTTATTTCTTCTATTATCTTTTCGCTGACTTCATGAAGAAACGGACATCCAACTGCAGATAGAGTTTTGTGTTTCTTATTTAAGGTAGGAGGGATATTTATTAATATTATCAAATTATTTAAATATGCGGAATCAATAGATTGTTAGTAAAAGTTACCAAGATATGAGAAGAACACAGTTTCTAACTTGAACGTCACAGTTACCTGTCGCCTGTGTAATAAATCGGAAGACAATGAAATCTGTATAAGCGTGCTTGGCGAGTTTGAGATAGTGTTTTAGTTAAAACAGTGTCCCACTTCTACTCGGTGAGTTTTCTCTTTGTAAACTTTGTCTTTTTGCGGCCTCAATCGCGAAAGAGACCGAAACATCACGACAATAAAAAGGAAGTGTGACTTCACGCTCTCAATGTTCAAAGCAAATGTCAAAGAGGACCCGCAACGCAGCGACCAAAACTACCAGAGCTAGTGGAAAGTATATTGGTGTGGTAGATAATTAAATTTCATCTTAAAGCTATAATTCTGTATTAGATAATATAATTAAATTTAGTCCAATATAAAGCAAATTAAGTAATAATAAAGTAAGGGAAATGTGACCCAAACTATTTAATTAACAGTAATTTACGGTTCTGAATACAATGGTTGATGTTCACAGAGACGCTAATGTACTCCTTTAAGGATTGCCCACAGACGTTTTGTGCACATAGTCGCGATAGAGGGAATATCAGTTGCCAGTACTACCACTACATCAATTTGCATCATAATCCGCGAGCTGCTTTAACATGCAAATATGTTTTCAGCGAGCATCCCAGTTTGGCAGTTCATTTTCAATTGGATTACTAACCATAACTAGATTAACTATGGTCACAAGATAAAATATTCCTTTTTTTAAAATCTCATTCAAACTCCGATTCAAATATGGATCAATATATCACATTACATCCTACCACAGTTCGTCGGTCCGGAACTAATTTCGTCGATCTTTTTTGCTACGTTTTATTTCGGTTCATCTCCAGAACAAATGCATCGAAATTTTCGTCAGAAGCATAAAACGCATTTCGTGTAATTAATGTTAGTAAAAGTTGAAATTGCAATAACAATTTATATATGTTTTATGTCAAATTGTCAACAATCTTGTAAATCCCTTTGCCTACTGATACAATTGACATAAAGACAATGCTTCCACATTTTTTTGCTAAATTTATTCCTGTACTTATATTCTCTAGAGAAACTTCATTATTTCAGTAATCTGCGACTTAAGACGAGCCAACATGAATAAGGTTTAATGCGAAATCACCTTACGTGAAGCAACAGTACCAGGTGGTGAAGTCACTTTGCATTAATTAGTTCGCGTTTCATACAATTATGATTAGACAAGGAGACGCGGGTGGAAATATTCTCAACATAACAAAAACACTGAAATTATAAATCCTTAATAATAAAAAATTTATGTTTTGAAATCCTGAGAGTTGATAAATTATACTTTATTGAGCTTTTTAACATAATTCGGGATTCCAAGGTTCGATCGTCCCAATCCTATTCTACACTCAGATTACTTTTGTAATAATGATTTTTTTTCACTTAATTATATGAGAAATTAAAATATTAGCTTCAGGAAAAGGCCACAGACTTCAAACACGGTTAATTAAAACGTTTCAACAAGAATTGTCTCTTAATATTGCATGGTTAAAAGGCTATCATAATATAAGATTTTTTTTTTTAATTCCAAAAATTAAACAGTTCCCTTTTACGAAAGACTATTTAAAGCCCCCTTCCCCCCCCCCCCACTGATGTAATTGAATGAAACACAGAAAGGGACTGGAATTTGGAGCTGAAGGAAGACTTGCAGGAATGATCGGAGGCTTTCAAATCAGGATTGTCTCTTCGTGCAATTTGTCTAAGAATATCTCGGAAAAGTTATAATACGTGGAAAGAAAATTATACCTGGCGCACGCAGATGAATGTCGACAATGGGGTTGCGACATCATCAAGTAGTGATTGTTTGTAACAAGGAGAAGTTGAATTGAAGTAGGACTGTACGTGAATTGTATCAATATGTTCCCGAGATTGGTACTTAACGTAAAGGGTGTAAGATTGCCGATGATTAGGCATAAAGAGTTTTCAGATGATACAAAACTCAGTAATGATTCGTTTTTTGACAGTGTGTTCACCAAAGTTACCAAATAAAATTGTATAAAAGACCTTTATCTGCAACCTTTGGTTAAGTTCCCTTGAACAACTTTATGTCAAGGTAATTGGAAGCTTAAAGAGGTGTTAACTAGAGAGTTAAAATGTTTTGTTTCAACAGATTGCTATGAATTTTTGGTCGCATAATTAAAATTTCGAGTTTGTGTGAAGATATCTAAAGAATTAAAAAATCGCTAGGGTCAATTCAGTTATAAAATTTCATGATATTCAATATACACAGTTTACGTATTGCTTTTATTGCAAAAAGAGATTGCACCTGAAAGATGGTAAACATGATCCAAACAAATGTGTCTATCAGTTTTTCGCTATGACGCATAATAATGGTCGCGCATCAATTGCGCAGAGTATCCAAAAGGAATTAAGAAATGTTTCCTCAATTGTGCAGTGGCCGGGACAGATATGGGAGTATCTGTTAAGACTAAATGTACCGAATGTATTTACGAAAACGGCCACCACGTTGCGCATTAAAATAAAAAATTTGTTGTCGAAAAAATCTGCGGAACGAATGATCTGTTTTTCATTTTCTAAGCACAGTTAATTTTATTTTTAACGCAGAATTTGAAACAATTATATCTGCAATTTTTATTCTATTCAACATAGAAAATAGAATGTCTAAAACCACCAGAAATTATTTTTCTAAAAAAGTGGGCTTATAGCACCCTAGGTGGGAGTATGCAAGTGATATGACTGATAAACCCATACCACTTTTTAAAGAATTGTGGTCGGTAAACGAAAATATGAGAAAACGTGATACGTACGCACGTTACATGCCGCTGTCGTTTTTCACTGCTCCTAGCGACCTCGCCGATCCTCTTCCGCCCCTCCACACCTCCATCGAAGGGTGCAGGCCCGCTCCATTATCGTTCATATTCCCTGCCTATCATAAAACTTCATCGCAATTTTCTCCCGAAGCTCTCGTATGATTTGGCAAAAAAATTCTTTTAAATTCATCTTAACACATGTATCGAAAAAAATCTTACTTATCGATTACATCATAACATGGCTTTCTATGTTTATTTTCCCTCTACTGTAATAGTTTAAGCAGCGTATGCAAAAATATCTCTCCGAAGATGGATTTTTTTCCCGACTTGATAAGTAATATCGTCATTTCCTGTTAATTGTTGTTCCAATAGTAACAAAATATATACTAAAACCTTTCCTGAGAACATACCTATGAATTAAAAAAAGAACCACGCATATCGGATGAGTGGTTCAAAAGTTTCAAAAACATTTACAGACGTGCGTTGAAGCTTCATGATGGGCAGGGAAAATGAACGATAAAGGAGCGTGATATGAAAATGAATTAATTAAATTCGTTACATTTAGTCTTAATATAAACGCAAAATTCGTATTCTAGACAGTGATTTTGGATTCTTAGCAGAGTGAGTCTAGATAGAGTATGGCCGATGCGTGTCCAGGGTTTCGCAAATTTTTCTGTCAAGCTGGAGTGAAATCAATTGAATTCATATGAATCTCTAAGTATAATTCTATAAATTTGTAGAAAAACTTTTGCATGATTTTAAAAAACGAAAATACACCTAACTAATTAATCTCTTTCGAAACAGTCTTCATGTGTGTATTTGAATAATGTGTCAATTTGACGGGAAAATGACTGCATTCAGTGAGCGGTCTCACTCTTAATATACTCACTCTGATTCTAGGATGACAACTGCGCGGTCTGGCGGCGAAATCCTGAGTCGTTAATTAAACATTGGTAAGAAACAGTAGATTGTTTTAGTCTAATTTTATTTTGTTTTTAATTGTCATTCTACGCAAACTTGAGATTCAGTGTCAACGACCGAAAATGTGTAGAAATGTCAAAATGTACATCCTAATCGATGAGCTGTGTCTCGCGAATTACACATTTTTTCGTCCTATCCTGACTCCCTCTTCCACCATGAGCTTCCACCACGATTTATGTATCGTGCTGAAGATTTATGATGGCATTTCCCCAGTATTAATGATTTACGAGTTCAAGGTTGAGAATGAATTTGGAGAAAATACCTTAAAATGGCTAGAGGTAAACTTAGTAAACTTTATATATATATTTATTCTTGTCATAATATATATGAATATTTTCCGTAAATGTGAGTTTCAAGAGCCCCTGAGAAAAAAATATTCCCATCAAGAAATCTCATTTATCATCGTTAATAGGCACTGATTCCAAGATATAAATACAATATTTAACTTACCTCATGAAATGAATTTAATGTACTTTTAAGTTTATTTGAAATTATTTCTCAATTTCATTATTTCTACATAAAACTATAACGAATTACAAAAACAAGTTACGCTTAACGTACGCATGTTAAATTTGAACGTTCTCGAATCATCAGAGGAGAGTGCGTTATGTAACCTCAGACGTTGCATGTCATGAGGTATAAACAGGGTACTGCGCTCTGAGTAACTTCGTTTCTTTTTTTGAGTGCTAAACAGAAGATAAGTGCGTGATTATCTATTTGAATATTGTTTCTGATTCATGGATTATCTGTGCTTGCAACACATAAGATACACGAACACGTGCACTTACGGACTCGCTGTGTCGAATGGTGAGTGAAGTCGGGGAGCACTGTCATCGTTAGGATATATTTTATAAGTTTTATTATTTCTACTTCCTAGATGAAATTCTTACATAAAAAAATATCAGGTATTTCCAGCGGTTACTTATTTTCTGAGGTTTATGATACAATTCAACATCGTAAAACTTGGTAATAGTTATACCTTTTCCTATTACGTAATTGATCTTCTTTAGATAAAGCATTCTCGAGAATACATAGTATATTAACCTAGTTTTCAGTTTATCCTGAATAATTATTCGAGTGAATTAAAATGAAATAAATTTCAAAATAACTACTTACAAATAAGAATATATGAATTAATATTTTCGGACTTATTAGAATATTAATATTATTGACGTTCACAACAAACATTTTCAGTTCTTATTAATTCAAAGTTCTATCAATCGCGAATGTTTTATTCCAAGCAACAGCATGCTTTCTTTTCTTTGTTCGCTTCGTATTCTTGTCATAAACGAGTAGTTTGCTAGGGCATTGTTTAATAGAAATTTTTGTGTCATAAGTTCAAATACAAGGTGAATGATTATATTTTCACCACATTCTTTTCCTATATTCGTCACGTATTTGCCTTTGTCAGAATAAATTTCAGTGCATTTCCAAAAAATCGATAACGCTAATCGATAAAAAAAATCATGTAAGGTGAAACTTTAAATACTTAGAAATATAACATAAAGAAGAAGGTAAGACGAATAATTTATTTTACATTCAAATAATTGTTTATATTTTTGTTATGAAAATACGTATGAATCTAACGATTGCTCAAAGAAAAAACTGGAACGAATATTTTCTTAGTTGCTTCAGAGGTAATACTTACAATTGAACGTCGTTAGTATGTTGGTGAGAGTTTGAGATACACGAATGTATTGAAGTCTCACAACATCATCGCCAGCGAGGTGACCCTGCTGAAGTATTCCCCCTTCCATCCCCAACCAATCCACGTTGCATTCACACCTTAGGTTAAAACGTTCCTTGGCGCTCGAGCATGGATAAGACAGGTTTTACGTAAATGGGAAAACACGTTTACTCCAGCGGCAGAAACTTTTCCCCAATCGATATTGCTTGTACTTCCTCTTACATAATTTACACTTGGATACTGTTTTGCAATATTTCATCTCAAGAAAAAGAACGTTTTGCCTCAAATAGGAATATTTATTCGAGAAAGGAATTAAATGTGGACCATTTTTACTTTTCATTTTTTTTAAAGTTTGTAATGAGAGTAATATGGTATTTTAAAATTAATTCCCAGTATAGTTACTTCAAGTAGTAAATATATTTAATTCCTTCACCTTTATTTTTAACACCATACCATTTTTTACTCTCAGCACATTAAAGAGCTTTCAGTGTGACAAAATATTATTTTGGAGTGAAATTGAGGACGCAGAAACATTTTCAAGATAAATCAAATAAATTTATTGAATGCAGAAATTGTATTGCACATTTATCCCAATTCAATCATAAGTCTCCTTGATAGAAGAATTGTCACTCCCGGGTGTCAAAGATTTGGTAACTTTTTGAAATATGATAATTTTTCGGCTACAAGAGAAATTGTCAGAAAAAACTAACACATTACAATATGGGTTCTAGTAGTAAGATGCATCGGCCAATTGAAAATATTTACAAATCAGTTATTTTCACTGCATTTAATAATGTTATGAACTCTTTTCTTAATGTTATGAATAATATAGAAATGGGGTGTGGGGAGAGTTGAACTTAAGCTCCCACCCCTCTACATTCGGTAATGGTTGCGGTAACTTTGCAAAACGTGAAGGGTTTTATGCTTTGTGTCGTTTTTTTCTTCTTTTTTTCAGTAGCATCGTGTGCTGCATTGCTTTGCGGGAGGGATGAACAACGCGGAGTTGGACCCGTTCTGACAAGTGGCTCGCAGAAGCATCCTTCTGGTTGCTTTTTTAGATCATGAGGACTCCAAATACGTCACTCAACCTTTTTGGGTCAGAAGTCTTCCACAATGGATATCGAATAGATTGCTTGGAATGCATGTGAGAATACGTTTTCGCACAATGGCGAACAAAAACTTTTCGCCATGGACATGAGAACCTGGCTAGTAGCAAGTTGTTATACGGAGGAATCAAACTATTTTATAGAACAATGTGAAAATCTTAGACCCGAGATTAATAGAAAACAACCTAACTAAAGTACTAGAGAAAATATCAAGGTAAGATTTAGGACTTCGAGAAACTGTTAATTCAGTTTTAATCATTTCTTCAGTGACATTTAATTTGAACGTAATAATTGACATGATATTTCAATAAATTTACAATTTAATAAATCTTACCTGGTGTAATATCATCTTACCTGGTGTAAAATAGTCTTTGCGAGATAAAATTTGTGAATCTTGGAATATTTCCTGTTATATCTCCGTATCATATATTATGGAACAAAGCCTATAGATGTCAAATAAAATATTTCCCAGGATTGCATATTGATAATACATTCTGATACTTCTAATACCACAAATTTCTCGATTTATATGACTGTTTCTCGAAATCAACACGTGGGTCACTGTCTACAAGTATTGTGACATCATGCTTAAGACAATACTTGTGGAATTAGATTTTTATCAAAGTAATGAAATATACGAAATCAAAACTAGACTTTTTGTGATTATAAGAAATAACATTTCTAATATTAATATGTTATTCTAATATTCTATATTAATGATAATATAGAATAATATCAACAAATATTTACTGAAGAACGTTTTGTGTAATTCTATTTCTAAAAAGTGTACTGTTAAAAATGTGGAAACGACAACATATATTAATCATGTTACGTCGAATGAAAATGGGAGACGGGACCGGGGATCGAACCCGGGACCTTGAGCTTTGCGCGCTCATGCGCCTACCGACTGCGCCATCCCGTTCGCCACCCAGGCCCGTCTACCATTCTCATTCAACTTGTGAAACGGGTGGCGAACGGGATGGCGCAGTCGGTAGGCGCATGAGCGCGCAAAACTCAAGATCCCGGGTTCGATCCCCGGTCCAGTCTCCCATTTTCATTCGACGTAACATGATTAATCTGTTACCTGGCGGTGAGGTTCACCGCAATCTAAGAGATTTCAACATATATTAAGTAGAGGATAGTCATTATTTTTTTCTCCAAATACTATGTTTGGAACATAAATACTTACACATTTGGAACATAAATACTTAAAATGTCAGTTGGTATATATTAGGGTTAACTTAATCGTGAGAACAGATTATCAAAACATATGATTTCTTAATTGCATTTTTGGAATAAGTGCCAAACATTTTATTCAATACATTGTTTAGATAACAATCGGTATATTTATTATATAAAAATTAAAATAAATCTAAACATCATGAGAAACCTTTAATAAAACACTTCCTATTTTACACAGTCACAGTTTGTATTTTTTCAGATTATTTATGATCATGCATTTTTTGTCACTAACACCTTTCGAATGAATGATAATTTTATGATTCGTCTAATACTTCCAGTTCCTGTGAGAGTATGGAAGAACATTTGTCCAAGAGAGATACACTTTTTCTCAACTTACAATTAATATTCTCAAATTAACAAGCAGCTAACTATTTTGCAATTATATTAGGTGGGCATCTGTCATAATTTTGCCTAGGGGTGCAGAAATATTTAATGCTTCTTTTCCTTTGGTTGGAATTGATGAGTAGGTCCCTACAAATATATATATATATATATATATATA
>NNCF01126744.1:309376-366928 GCA_002313205.1 Laupala kohalensis | reverse complement strand
GACGTGTCCATTGGAGGCTGTTAGCGAGAAGCTGACGGCTCTCACGAACCATTGAGGGGCTGATCTCCGGGAGGACCTTCTTGGCGGTGTTCGTTGGCATCTTGGAAGGTATGAGGCGGCTGTTGGTGATTGTATTACACAGCACCGTATTTTGCGCTTGCGCGTCCTGGCACGGATTAAATAAAAGTGGCATAACTTTAAAGGAACTTAGTGCCCCAAATTGACTGTAACTTTAAATGAATCCTGCCATGAGTAGAGTCAGTGTCTGGTTTGGTTAAGAAACGATTAAAGAGATTATTGTTAATCAAATTAAATTCAGTGTAAGTTAATTATCTGTTTGTGTTTTAAGAGTAATAATGTCACTTGGGCATTGAAATAATGGTTCAATGGTTTCAAATTGTGTTGTGTTTTTTGGGGGAATTTCTGTTTGTGTTTTAAGAGTAAGAATGTCACGTTAGCATTGAATAATGGTTCTATGGTTTCAATTTGTGTTGTGTCTTTTGGGGGAATTTCTGTGTGTGTTTTAAGACTAATGATGTCACTTTGGCATTGAAGGGACTGTTCAAGGACGAAGATTTATTTGTTGTATCTTTTGGGGGAGATTTATTTGAGTGAGGAATGTCACCAGTAATTAAAATAACTCTTATTAATGGATTTATTTGCCTTGCGTTTTCCTTAATTGGAACCTTTGCATGGTCCTTTTCCTTCAGATAAAAATCGAAACCTTTTAAGTATTGTGGGACTCTAAGAGGAGCTAGCCGAGGCATTTATATGTTAAATATCCAAAATTATTAATATTTCAAAACCGTTCTGCCACTATATATATATATATCCAACTGTTTGCTACCCGATCACTGAAGCACTGAATCGATCGTGATGAAATTTGCCAAGGAAATAGCTTAGATGTTCAAAATGTACATAGGCTAACTTTTATTTTTTATATGTGTGACCAGAAAGGTAATAAAGGTTTTACACAATAAATATTGATAAATCGTGATAAAGGGAGTTATATTTGCTTACCTTGCTTAAACGGTTAGAGATAGGTGACAACTATGAATGGCGATATTGTTTGCCTCAAAGGGTTCTACAAAAAGGCAACAACAGGACAAAATATGGACAAAAATTAAACTAAGTTATTGATATATCGTCATTAAAAATAGAAGTGTTAAATAAATCTAATTTAAGAGTAATTTAAGGAGGAAAAAATCAATTTTCATAAAATTTAACGGATTATTTGTTTAATGCATTTAACAAAAATGAAAAACGTCTATATATCGTAAAATTTTGACGAATAGTTTAGATTTTACAAGAATTTTAATGAAATGGTGCAGCCGTGTCATGCCTCCGAAGTGAAAATGCTACACCTCGGCGCCGTTCCCGTCATATGTGTAGTGTATAATGTATTACGTTTTGTATTAAATTTGTATTATTATGATTTTGAAACATTAAATTTCTGTTTCTAAAAACCAGTTGGAAAGGGTATTTTGATCTTACAATACAGATAGATTTTGTTTTCCTAAGTAAAACAAAATTAGTATGAGAAAAATCCCAGGCAACGCTGGGTAACCAGTTTATATATATTGTAGAAGAACCAATTAATTAAACATTTAATAATAGAATATGGTAGTGGCTACCACTATTTGCCCACACTTTGGTTCGCCTAATTGAAATATAATGAAAATTATGACGGTGCTTAAGTAAGTTAAGCTCCACGTTTCAAAACGTAATTGTAGCGAAACCTGTTAATTGGCTATGAGTATTGTGTAATGGGTAACACTTATTTCCATGCTGAGAAAACCAATTGTGTGATAATTAACTAGTTACTTAACTAGATCATAGGGTAATGTGGAATACTAGCCCTCACTTTGATGCGCCATTGGTGATCTAATTACCTAAATAATTTAAGTTGGGTACTGGTCTATACCACGACCACAAAGAATAATTGATAGGCGGAGTTCGTGCATTTATTCACAGGAAACACACACTTTTCGGTCTATATGACGCGCAACACATAAATAAAATGGTTTTATTACCACTAATTACTACATTATTATTTATAACAAATCTACTCTACGCATCTTTACACTAACATTCCCCCTTATAATGTCCCATAATACACATGTTCTTGCAATATAATTAATTTACATGGATGAGGGTAAATCAACAGTCTTTACCACATCATAATTTCCTGAAATTGTATTACACAACAAGAGCAAAAAGCAAAGCTAATCAGTTCTGTGCGAGGATATAAGACATGATTGTCATTACTTGCAGGCTTGTTGCAATGGAACACAAGCGTAATCGTTTGTCTAATGACGCACTGCTAAGCCACAGTCTACGCTAGCTGCAACTAGCGGGGTACATTTACCTTCAATACGAAACAATGTTGACGTGTAGGCAGCCTCGGGCAAAACTGAAGGGTCGCCTTCGGGTTGGAGTCGGACTCATTGATTCTCCGACTTCCTGCTTGTGGATACAAGTGGCACCCTTCCGCTGAATGAATCCATTCATCGATGCTACCAGTCACCTCGCTAATGACAGCTCGGGACAGTCACTTCAGAATTCTAGCCGCTTCCTAGTAACGAAGAGTTTTTCCAAGCGGAGACTGACCGTTGCTCGGCCTCGACAACACCTACTAATTGAATTGTAATTTCACTCCGCGGCATGAATAAACACTTGACATGAATGCATTTTAATGATAATGCTCTCTGAAATGTTCCAAGTCCCGGAATATTCCCAGGGAACTCCGACTGTCAATCAGCAAGCTCGTGAGCGGAACATAAGTTTAAAATTATTCAACAAAAATATTAAGCGACGCAACGTGTTGCTCTCTAAAAAGACTGACGTAGTCATAACTAAGTAAATAGCGTAGCGTATATCACGTAGTCAATTCGTACTCATCTAGGCACAATCATGATTATTCTCATAATTCTGTGCACTTTCGCGCATTTCTTTTTCTTCTCAAAATTTTGAAAATTGTTGACGCTGTAGTCTCTCTCATGTGATTTCCGGAGCCAATGATTCCGTGTCACGTACTCCACGTGGAGTCCTCGTAATTGGTCAAGTCAATGACGTATTTCAAATTTCTGACGAATCACGTTGTCCCATTGTAAACAACAAATTCGTTTTCTTTTCCACGATGCCACGCCGAAAAAATGCGCCCCTTTGTTTCTGGAGGAACTCCCACGTCGTTTATTGCGCCGTTCCCACACACCATGTACATTACTTGCCAACCGCGAAAAAAAATTCTTTATTTTCGCGAGTCGGAACTCGTTCATAGATTTCTAGAGACCATCCTATTTTTTGGAAGCGTCTTCTTTTGTTAATGGTACTGGGTCGCCTTGTGCCGAGTGCCGTCTTTAAATTCGCCCCAACTCCCATCTTTTCATAGTCATGCCCGTCTTTTCACGTACTCGTCCGTTCAACCTTCGTTGGCCTGAAAGTGTATTAAGACAAGACTTTCAGTGGCCGACACTACCTATGACAAAAGTTCACAATTCCCTGTCGTCTGCTGAACAAAAGCTTCTAACAAAGAAAAAACACATCCGCTAGTTAAATGTGAAATTTTTACTGGTAATATTGAAATTGTTTTATAATCAACTTTGGTTATTAGTTGTCTTTGGTTTATCTGGAGTAACAGGATGCAGACTACTAGAGCTCATTGAATTCGTCAGATGCATCACTAGTCGACGTTGTCGGCCTCCAAAAGTATTTAGAAAAAATGCGCTAATTTTAGTAGGCACCTTTTCAGACTTTATTAATCACAGAAATCTAACAATTAAAGCTCCAATTTATTAGAAAACGTCCTAATCATTAAGATAAAAGATCTTTGATGATTGATAATATTTCGACGGAAATCAAATTTAATTACATAACTTAACGGCAACTCATTGAATTACTGTCACTCAGACGAATGACCAAACAATCTCATTCATATATTATAGAGGACTTGTATATCATAAACTGCATAAAAAACTTCTTTTCTGATCTAGGTGGATTGAATGTGTTAAAATCGTTAGTGTCGAGCACTGTTATTAAATTTCAGTTATTCTGTTACAAAAATAATAAGCATTTCATCGTTTAATATAAACGTTTTGGAACTTTTTAAACACAAAATGCATGTGAATGATAATTCTACTCATTTTGTTAATAAAATTTTTTATAAGAGACAAATGTAATTTAAGTATTATGCATTGTATTAGATTAAGAAATTATGGCAAGTTTTGACAACCATTTGTAATTCTAATAAATTGTATCTGTAACATTGCAACGGATAGAATATTATTTTTGTAGATGGCACTCTGATAAAAAACCAAATCAAATGGGCATATGTGTTTAAATATGAATTCAGGATACTATACGGTATTAAAACTTTCCCTTTATTATTTAGAGTAAAAAGTTTAAATTTTTAAATGAGAGTAAATAGTTCAAATTTTTACATGAGAGTAAATAGTTTAAATTTTTAACACCTAATTCTGTTTATACTATTTCCCTATATTAATTATACTATTCAGTAGTATTCATGAGCTTTCAGGTAAAATGCTTAGTATTATTAAGATGTTATGAGGTATTTCACCAAAATATTCATAAACCCTTTTAATCAATTAGAACTTGACAAGGCATGTAAAGGGATAAGAAATGTTGACATATAAAGTATGGTATAAAATATGTAATCAATTTGAAGTTTTATACAGTAAATTATATGGATACGTCTACTAAGTTAACAATATTCAATAGAATATTTAAATAGAGAATGTAACGAAGAATGATGTAAAAAAAGTAAAACCAAGAATTGTACTATTATTTTATCTAATTTAAGGAAATTTTGTCAGAAGAGAAGTGCCATTTATTTTTATAGCTTTTTAATAAACACGTTACACGAACAGGAAACAGATTTTGGTGGGCAGAAGTTGTAGTTGATGTGAAATATTCATTCACGATGAGAAAATTGAAAAAGTTGAAATCAAAATACATTGAAAACTGTGGTACCGTTTTAGAGCACAAGACTTCAACTATTGAATGTTTTCTTTAATTGCACGAATTCTGCAAACAAACGTCTCGTTTCATTTTTTTTTTCATTTAAAATTCCGTCTTTCCATCCTTTATGTCAGTGCTAGGAAACAACTAGAGCTGCTGATTAGCTTCACCGGGAGCCAATAGTGCATCCAGCCGTCGTCGAGATTCATACATACGACCAAATTTTCTCTGGTTATCACGAAAGCGAAGTAAGATAAAAGGTTCAAAAAACGTTGTTACAAAATACACTGGAATGGTAAACAGTGCAACGTATATAACAAAAAGATACGATATCTAAAGAAAAATATTCGTGTAAAATGAGGCAAAGTCCACAGAGAAACACGAGCTTATCTGATCAGATAAGATAAGATATTGGTAACACTACTTACAGACGCAGTTAAAAGAATTTATTTCAATAAGGTATCGTAAATATTGATATTATGCAGAATTATTAAAATAACACTGAGGATGACGTCCATTTTTAATTTCAAAGTATAATTTCACTTTATTATTACAAATATTACAAAGTTCTGGTATCAAATAAAATAATTTTAATTGTAATTGCACTCTCAACACAATTAATTATATTATTTATATTTCTATTAAATCTTAAACCCCGCGGAATGGCAACAGGCAATTCAAGGAAAAAAGAATGTCATTCATTGTTAAAACGACTAAAACACGCAGACAAGAGTGGCTATATATTTGTTCGAATTTTTCAACAGACATTTTACCTCCTCCAGCAAAAGTGTAATTGGCTGAGAACACTAAAGCACTGCTATTATTGTTCTGTCACCACAAGGTGGGTTCGAATCCTACTGAGACTTGTGAACTGATTTTTGAAAATGGTTTATACCACAATTCAGCTCGTTATATCTGTTTGGGAGCTGTAATGAACGAAACCTTAATTCATGTATCTCACATTGCTTAGGAAAATCTTAAAACATACGCTGAGCAATTGTCAATTCGTCAACCTAACATTACGACACACATGGCAACGTGGCAGGGGCAAAGTTCATCTTAGCAAAGTTGCCGACGAGACGACAAAGTTTCTATAAAATCATTTCTATTCACGTTCTCTTTAAGTTTCGATATTTTGGTTTCTTCATGGGTAAATGAAAGTGTTCAATGATGTATTTTACGAGGAATTTAGAAACGTTCTTCAAAATTTCAATAAACATGTGCAAAAAAAATTTATATTGAATTTAAAAGCAAATAATTTATAATTAAAGAAAACAATATAACTAAAAAAAATTCACGAGTTCGTAATTATACCCCAAATATTAAAACTTTATTAAAAAAAAAATATAGAGTAGGAAGCGGGTCTAATATATATCCAAACCATATTTTCAAAAAATATTTATTCATATATCATCTAGATTTACAACATTATACATTTGGGGAACAATATTTACCAAAGAAGAAGGTATTTGCTCCATTAATTATGCAATTTTATTATAAACAATGAATTACTTTATTTTTTGTTAAACAGTCTACTGCAACTTAATCGTACGTGGTCAATGTTGTGATGCTAGTTTAGAATCATCTTTAGGGTCCCTATATTCTTATTACGTATTTTTTCTAATTTCACTACATTATTGTAGATAAATTTTTTTTTTCTACAAACATTAAAAAAGAAAAAATGAAACCCNAAAACCCTAGATGTTGTGAAGGTTTAGCCTTTCAGAGTCATAATGCATATTACACTAACATAAAACTAAAATGTATTCCTCTCCGCGAGTTTCATTAGAAATCTCTTCGTTGTTCCTGCTCCATCATTTGACAATCAAATATAAAAGTTTCTTCTATTTGTTAAACGAAATTACGTGTCATTGGCGCCTTCGTCGTATGTCCGAGAGGAAAATTTCAGCGATCTAAATTTCTAATTTTACAGCCAGTAAAAAGTAGAACGCCATTAAAATATTATGCATAAGTAACATAAATATTACAATGAAAAAACATATTTCGTATAATATCCCATATTTGTTGAACATTTTCTGAAAATATGAAATTCTCTGTTGAATTGACGGCAAAATGTTACGTTAATTGGAGTGGATTTCTAGATTTAAAATAACAATTCCGTAGAATATGACACTGAATCAGGAATAAGGGGAACTACAAGTTACAATAACTTAACATATAAAACTAAATACGACCTTGTTAACTGCCTCGCTCGATTTAAATTTACTATAGATATTATACTGAATGTCTGACTAATACGTTTATCTTCACAAATGTAACATCCATGTTGCTTCGTAAAAAGTTATATACCCGCAAAGAATGTTTCTAAATGACAATGTTCGTTCCCTGCTCTGGAAATCAATAAATAATACTGAATATCGATACATGCATTATAAATGAGGAGTGAGTTAAGTATGTAGAATATCGAAAGTATTTCAACTGTAAAAAAAATCGTCAACGAGGTTTTCATATTATTGATCTCTGATTATTTTTTTAGGTTGCACGATTACTACCAAATTGTTATATCGTGGATAAATATGTCACTAGAAGATGTAATTTATTTGTTCCTTAAGTAGTTTTATATTATTTATAACTCGAGAATTAAACTTTTGTGTTATTAGTTCATATTTGAGACAAACGTTTTCTATATTTATTTAATTCTTTTTCACATATATGAAAAACTTAAGAGAATCGCAAATTATGTGAAATTACTTTCGACAATACACATCATTTGTAGGCAATGAGATTTGATTTCTTTACTTCACTGTATAAATATAAGAAATTATAGGAATATTTATAAGTAATTTGTGATTCGAATTATACCAATTCCATACGATATCTTGCAATTATATTCAAATTCTGTTAAAAACTATATTTTATCACAGTAACGCTTTTTACATAAACTCTAATATATTTTACATTGCCTATGAAGACCTTGCAAGACAACGAATCTCGAGATGTCGTTTAAATATAGTGAATGGTAGAGTTTATTGAAGTCAAGAATATACAGAATATTTTTGTTATAGAAGTCCAAAATGTGTATAATAAAAAAATACAAAATATTTCTTTAATAGCGGTGTAATGAAACATTTTATTTCGTTACGATTTACCCGCCGCACGATGTCTTCCAAATACGGGAGCCGTTTCAAATAGACCTACGATTGGTCGAACGAAACTTCCCCTCTCGAAGGGAAAGCAAGAGAAGGGAGGCGTTGCAAACCTAACAGATCCAAAACTGGTCAGAGCGAGGGACTTAGAAAAATAAATGGGCCCTTTTATGTTATCAGTAGTGTACATGATGATGTAAGTAAATATTTTTTTCATCTATTACGTCGATATTTTTTAATAGTCTTTGTTATTTAAATATGCTCATAGTATCCTTATTTCATGTGCTTACAAAATTAAACTGAATTGTTTGGAGCCATTTTGTTTTTTTACATCCTCTTATGCTTGAATAAGGTCACGTCACAGAAAAGATTTCTACGCAAAAATGTATTGGAAGTGCATCTGAAAAGAGAAGAGTTAAAATCATAAAAACGTCCCGAAACGACGGACCATCACATATTTTCTCTATTATAAGAAAGGTACTTGTAACTGTTGGGACTTATGCCAGAAAGCATTACATTAATATTTCTAATGGGAATCCTTTGCAGTTTAAAACCACTTAAACTGCTGCAACGATTTCTTTACTATATTCAACTCTTTGAAAGGCAAGCATAAAGTTTTAGGAAAAAGTATTAAAATACATTTGTTCCTTTGTTTCTTCAAGATATATAGTTTTCCAATAAACATTTTCTCAATGCTGACTAATGTCACACTGAGACTGTGTGTAAAAAATGTAACCAATGTGACTAATGTGGAAAAAATAACATTTTTTGTTATACTATTATGGACATTTAAATGCATTCTGCTTTCATATCATAAGATTCGAATTCCTTTTTTTTCAGCTACCGAAAAGTATTGCCGTGTGTAGTACAAACCAAATCTCGACAACTCGTCATAAGAATAATGTATTGGTACTATTACAATGTATTTCCTAATATATCATCCTTCTACATACGTGAAACCCGGTCCCTCATCGCACTAATGGACGGCGGTGCGAATTGGTTGCAAATATGAATAGCGCACGACTTGAGAAAAAAAAGCAGCCAGTTATATGAAATTATGAATGACTACATATTTGGGAAGTCCGGATCAATACCTTGTAGCTTCTTTTTTACTTTCTAATCTATGTCGTATACGAACGATACAAAAATATTTTGTGAAACTTCTCTATCTTCTCTTCTGTCCGTCGGTCTGCTCGCATTTATTCTGACAATTTGATCCATGTTTTATGTTTTGAATAGAAATAGTTCTTCAAAAGTTTACGTTTCACTAAATATTATGTGTAGAAAGTGTAACTACCAATTAGTTCGAATCACATCTGCATAGGTAGTATTTCATTTGCGTGTTGCGTATTGGTGCAGTAAAACAATTTCTCACTGATGTTGTACAACATCAGGATACGATTACGCGAATTTTTAAAACCATTTGTCAAGGAATGAGTTCAGTGAAAAGGGAAAATAAAATTTAGGAAAACTGAATCGAAATATATACGTATAATACGGATGAAATATGTATGAGAACAGAAAACTCGCAACATATACGAAAATGTATCACAGAATACATATTTTACTATATTTACGGAGATAAGAAGATTATATGTCTGAATTAGAAGAAACTAATTCTTGGAACAGAAAATTCAACTGAACGAAATTTTTGGTAGGATCCAAAAGATTCCAGAAAAGATCTTATCTGGAACTTCTCTTCATAAAAACGGCGTTACTCTGAGTTCCTGATAACTGACTCACTCCCTCATTCATTCATGAACGCAGAGACGAAATAAAAATATTAGAGTTGGGAACTTGAAATCCTTACGATATATTGCTTTTGTATTGTAGTCTCACCGAGAGAGATTTTTTAGAATTTCAAAGGGATGATTTAGGAAGGAACGCGTTTTTATATATTTTTTAAATTTTCTTCTTATGTCATGAAATACTTAGTGATTTAAGTTTGTAAACGCGCTATTATTTGTAACTGAATTAAAACGAAGGGTTAACTGTAATAAAACCTCCCGCCCGAATCTGGGTTCAGTTATAGCTCTTTATGACATTTTAAGGGAGGAAAACATATAACGAATGATGAATGAATACGGATTTCAGTATAGTGTGACATTACTCGTGAAAATGTTGGGAAGAAGCAATAGGTTAGAAGCCTGTGGGATCCAAGAGTCCCTGAGTATGCATATGTAAGGATGTGTGGGTCGAATGTAAAGCAGGTCGCTTTGATATATCTCCACGTTGGAAGCTTCATTCTTTTTGTTTCTCTTGACGTAATTTTGTTTTGAAGAAATTCACATTTATTGTGTGCATCTTTGAATTTGTATAATAGTATAGAGATTATAGAAAGTTAGATATACATAAGGGTAAATAAATATTGATTCTAAAAAACGTTTTTCAACGCGTTATATTTTGATCAATAGTAATGATGTGATTCGAGACATATTATACTACAAATGATTTAATGCAGAGAGATTCTTGTGAAACGCTAAATTCATTTGACATTTGAAACGCGTGTGTTTTACCCATTGATATATGCGTAACGGTTTTGGTTGCATAATGTACTAGCGGATCAAATATTTTCAATTAAATTCTACAACATTTGTCAGTAAACAAGTAGATATTATAGAATCCATTAAAAAAATCCCTCATTGTATTTGTGTGTTCATTGGTTACAAATTTCATGGCATTTTTATGACATGACAAATATTGCTGATTTATTTTCGCAAATGGTAGATTACAAAAATTGACAAATTTGTTGAGTAATAAAGAGAGGCAGGGAAAAAATGTAAACCACATTCTAATGAATAGGGGCTGCTAGAATTCTGTACGTGAATACCACAGAACAAATATTTTGCTCTTCATTTTTGCCATTCACAGCTTACAATATCTGCGTTTTTAATTATTTTTATTGGAATGTGGAAGACGCTGGTATCATTATTGGACCTCTGAATATTCGACCTTTTTGATATACATATAATAATGAAAAAAGGTGCATTTATTAACGTATCTGGGTTGATTGAAAGCATTTTATGCTGTATAAAGTGCCCTAAAATGTTTGGTGACATCTGTTTTAATGATATTGTATACAACCACTGATTACAAATTTATGTTTTTTGTCGTACATTTGTAAGGTAGCACTGCAAATACTCTGTAACATCTATGGCCAAATGAAAATTGCAATGATTCGAGAATCGAACCCTGCACTAACCGAAGCGGTGAGAGGTATTTTCCGATACACCATATGTTCTCCTTCGGTATCTGTACACCACTATCCAGGCCTACCATTCGAACAATATTACTCATTGCATCTATTCTCCCAGTGATACATGGAAGTAAAGTATAGCTTTTTTTAGTTTTCTCACTTCGTATAGTTATTCTGTATTTAATTTAATTTGCATGAAATCGTTTTTGGGAATAAACGTTATTGAGTTCATATATAAATAAGGTAGTTTTATTTATGGCGTTTTTACATTTGTGTGTCATTGCAAATGACCCCTCGGAAGATGATTGCTCGAGGGAAAACCGAGAGAATTCGTTTCCGAGGCTACTGATGTACCGCAGCTACTGAAGTGTGTGCAACTGTGTCATTATGGTGAGCGAATGGTATCCGTAATGGAACTAGCGGATAATGAAATGTATAATCAATGAGAAGTATAAACATACACACACACAAATTCAGGAGAACAATTTCAACAAAATATTTTAGACATTTAAAATATTGATAACACTTGTAAAATTTTAGTAGTTCTGTATCTTATAATCTTTAAAATAAATTTTCTTCTGTTCCGTTAATAATTTAGGATTTTTTTAGGATAATTTAAATTCGTACTAAGTAAATTAATATTTATTGTCCAAAATGAGTTAATTGCGTATCACACCGCGGAGAAAAATGGACTAATTTTTATAGTAAAACATCTACCTTTTTTCTCCACCTACAAGAAAATTAAATCATCTTCCTGTGAATAAACAGTCTTTAGAATAGCACAATTGTCAATATTCCCTAAAATGAGGAAAACTAAAAATAGAAAGATTATTTCGTAAATATATGATTCATATAATAGGTTATTACAAGACACTTAGATTTTCTATTAATGATGTTGAATCATGTTAAAAAAAGGTTAAAATTGAATTAACATAGTTTTGAGAAATATTTTCCTGTATAAGAAAGAAATTAAAATATGGCAAAGAATTCATCATCGTGTTTTAAAGAGATAGGAGCTCGTTTCAAACAGATATTTCCTAAATGTACTCTTTTGGGGAATCTTTTTTGACCTTTGCTATTTCTTATGAACTTATCTCACCAGAATTTCAGTTACAGTAACAGCGTATTACTTATCCCTCCCCCTTCTGGTAGACTCCGGGAGTTTCCGGAAAAAGAAAGCGAAACTCGACCACATTTTGACGCCACAACAAAAGTGACACAGGGAAGCGATCATAAGACTCGCAGTGTGCTAACAGCGATAAATGCACCGCCTCGAAAAATACGTGCAAACTGGTATTTGTTTGTTGCAGAGCTAGAGCTTCGACTCGTGAGAACAGTTACCGTAGCAGTCATATATTCAAAGATAACTTTTACAAAAGTTGTAAATATTCTTGAGTGAACATAATTGTGTATATTTTTTAAAATATACGAGTACTTATTTATGTTATAATGAAGCAATATTAACATAGTACTGTTCAAAAAACAGAGTGTTTATTGTACTTCACATTCGCAGCAGTCAATATTTTTTACAAACTGTTGTTTTTGCCATCATCCACCGAAAATGCTCAAGAAGATAAGGAGAGCAGATCGATGATGGTACGGGGTATTTTGCCTCATTATTCTAATTCTGAATTATTACCCAACATTAAACAAATTTTTTTTTAAAATTCACTCACGAAATACTATATGATTGTTGCTGTCCGTCAGTGAAAAAAGATTTGGAAAGAAGAACATTCGAGAAATGCAAACATTCGAGAAAAATCATTGGCATATTTGCGAGAACATATGTGACTGGAAAATCAGTGCCAGGTATAATTCCATCTAGAATACAGCGAAAATCGCTTGCAATGATTTCAAGCCTAAAAAATGAAGACGATGAATGGTTTGAAGAGGACATACAAGTGCCTGGTTTTCTTCTTTTAGAGTTGAATATCGAAAAACTGCAATCAGTTCCTACAGTCTCCATACATCAACAGTTGACATCATCGTAGAAGTGATAAACAAATTTAATTTATTAATTTAATTATAATATTAATTAAAATTAATAAATTAATTTTTAAAATTAAAATAGAGTGAATTTAAAAAAAATGATTGTTTACAAATAACTATTAAAATAAAAGAAATGTTTGAACATATGAAATAAAATATTACAATGTTTTTTAAATCACCGTTAAAAATTTGTTTTTACAATATTAAAAAATAATAAATATTATCAACATGTAATAAATGTGTCGACAAATTACAGAAATATAGCATCTTTAATTTTGCCGCGAAACCAGTTGGGGATATTTGATAAATTTTCAGACGTTCAGACGCGAGGGGGGTGCAATTCTCGTCTTCGTGACATGTCACGGGGGGGAGTCAAAAATTATACATTTTGGCGAACGAACTCACAATACAAGGATGTGGTACGAAATAGAAATACTAAAATCGTTCTTTCCAAAATAACCTTAAACTTGAAGGTTGAGGGCGACTAATCTTAACTGTTGTCTGGTGTGAAGTCGATAAGATATCGTTAGCAGTGAACATACTTAACATTTATTTAGAATTGAAAAATTATTTGGTGATTTAATATGTTTGTGATCATGAAAATATTTTGTGTGAATCCGAATGTCTGAATTGTAGTATCTGTATTGCACTGAAGATTGTAGTATCGCCAAATTCAAACTAAATTGAAATGTTTAATGAATTATTGCTTTCAATGACAATGTTGAAAAATGGTGAGTATATATTAATTAAGTATTATATAACTTCAATTGCAAGTTAAATATTTTCAATCAATTTAAACAATACTGTAGATTATAAAAAATGTGGAGACCTTTAGCAAGAAATTATTTCAAAACAGTTGAACGATAAGAAGAGAAATAGGGTATTCTCAGAAAAAGAACGGTCTAGAATGAGAGAGAAGGTGATAACGGGTTGGAGACGATATAGAATAGATATGGGGCAAGTGAAGGGTGATGGATTGCTTTACATAGATGGCTAAAATGATGATGATAATAATAATTATAAATAATACATTTTATTGTCAAAAAAGCAGTTAGCTACGAACGACGTATGACAACGTGGAGGACAATAAACTAGTTTACAAATAATGATAATACAGTATTATTTTCCTCACGATATGTACTGTTAAATGAATATAGTTCCACCGGTGGCTCTGGTGGTAGTTTTGTAGATTCCTGATGGGGCCAGAAAATTTGTGGTTTTTCACATTAATGTCCCAGTTAATATAGCTGTGGACACTGAAAAGCAAACCTTTCTTCCTCCATCCAGCTCCTCCTAGTATCAATAACTCTATTACTAATTACTTCTACTAACCCCTCGACGTGGGCCACGTTGTTAGTAAACCCAGCTAACCGGCCCACCTACTAACAATGACCTACCACTCATAACTCCTATCGTTCCATGCTTCAATAGCACGCTACATTTCCCATTTACAAACACAACAAAATAACAAAATGAATATGTCTTATGTCAAGTCATTTTGTCTATATAATATAAATTACAGTAATAATAATAATAATAATAATAATAATAATATGACTGCAAATGAGCTCCCTTGCTCGGAGGCAGATTATATAAAGTAAAAAAACATCGTTTGAATCTCATGCATTCATTTGCTTTGTTGAGTTTTGTAATCTCGACGTCATATCCAGAGTCTCTATTCACCGTGTTTCCCTGTGGAGATTTCCCACTGTATGGAGGCTCCACTAATGCCGTACGTTGATGCTGTATGCAATCCATTGATGCTTACGCGTTGGCACTGGGTAATGCGGGCGCCCAGAGCACTCGGATCAGATGCGCAGATTTACGGCATTCCCACAAGTAATGTACTCTCTTTTTCAGATCTAAGCGTCAACTATTCGAAAAATTAACGGGAAAAATAATTTGTATTCCGGATAAATAAGTATTATATCTCTCAAGAAGCAACTATTGCTATTCAATAAAATTTCATTACACAAGGAAATACGAGAATGTCGATATTTAAGACTGGGTAGATATACAAAATTCGGACACAACCTGTGCAAATAAATCATACTCACAGTTTACGAACAATATATACTTAGAGATTTTGAATGTATCAAATTGTAGGTATGTACCTAGTATATGATACATCTATACATATATGTTGATATCATTATTAAATCTGAAATAGGTGCTTATACTACAATGAAACATTAAATACGTCTATTTACGACTATGGTACAAAATCATACAGGTAAAAAGTTATAAAACAATTCCAGGCACGCCATTAAGTCTATAGAAACGAATTAAATAAATTACCACAGCGACATTCGAACAATGTTGAAATCTTGAAGAATGATATTTTGTCTGCCATATTTTAGTGTCTTATTATTGTCTAAATGGGAAAAAACCTTTTAAGATTTTTTGAATTGTTTTTTTCTTATTTCATTCAAAGAGTCGAGAACTCGGACGTGGTATTAAACGGTAATTAAACCTCCTACGTTTATTAAACGGTATTAAACGTCAGGTAAACGTACTACATTTATTTTCGAAAGAGTGCGTTCGCTACTGCAGACTACCTGCGTGACATGATCCAAACTTAAATTCTTGATTCCATTAAAAACGTGTTATGCATTCCAATGTTCGCTCTGAAATTTGAATTTCGTTCTTTACTCCTTACTGCCGAATGAAAAACACACTTCTATAAGTAGATCTCGGTTTTCTGTACTTTGTACAGCTAAAAAAAAATTGTTCTTTAAATTGGTAATTAAACTTGGAAGCGCTGTGCGCATTTATGTTCATTATGCTATTACCACAATTACGTAGAAGTGTACCTCATGCTTTTAAATTTAATTACCAATTTAAAGAACAAAATGTTTTTAGCTGTACAAAGTACAGAAAACCGGGGTCTACTCACAAATGTGTTTTTTAATATTTTTAATAATAATTTATTTAATTTCTCTTTTACTTCTCATATCTATCTCCGTCATTGTTCTTGTCTGTCGTTAGTGTTGGTATTATGCGATGTCTTTGGTATTGCTATTTCTCGCGGTGGTACGCGCTTCTCTATAATTGATACTTAATCCATTCCTTGTACACAATATTTCAGTGTATATTTTATGTGCTTTCTTAAATACAACTGCATCTATCCATTTGGTTTAATTCTGTAATCAATCCTAATAACTTTAGGACTTTATTGTCACCAGAGTTACATAAGTTTGCTAAGTATTAAATCGATACGATAATTAAATGTGGTAGATTGACTGTTGGTCAACAATAAAGGAGTTTCCATGACCTACTCCCTCCTCCATCATCGCACGCTTATAATCACAGTATGTTACCAAAGGACTTACTGACTGACTATTTAGTTGGCCATTAATGAGTTCCTATGGACACCTCCCATCAGCATACCAGATCGATGCTATTCTATTGTCTTCAGAATTGCATTAGTGAGCAAAATTTAAAATTGATGCTACATATAGAAGTGTGTGATAAGTGAGTTATTAGATTTTTTTGCAATGTTACAGGCAAGCTAATAAAAACCTGTTAATAAACCCAACATTTAAGATAATTATTTTATTTTAATTATTTTGAGATATATACAGATATAACATGTAATCTCGTACATTGAAGCAAGATCAGTCCTTAGTCTCTCACAGTGTTGACCATTCTTATATCATGATGCAAAAGGTCTTTTGAATGGAAATATTGTTTTCTTCCTCACCATCTCGGTGATGTCACAGCTTTTCTCAATCCCATCGGCTCTCCCCTTTTTCCTTCCACCGCTGCGGGCTGGTTATGCAGCTGTTTTAAAGGCGATCTTCTATAGATTCAAACACAGGTCTCTGCGGTACGTTTTTCTACTGACAATATTTCTCAATTTAAAAGTATTCAAGCACAATTTAAAACGTCTTGTTAGTGGAATTAATTCGTGTATACACAATCCAAAAAAGTAGGAATATATGCAATTGTAATTACATTGGTTTATTGTATTTTATAAATAACAAGTTGAACATAATTTATTTCCTCACATTTCTTTATTTCTAGGATGAAGAGTATACATATCGATCCTATATAGTGTGCCACTTTGAAGTGACAAATAGAGACTGCGGTGTCCTTTATTCTAAATTGACATCTACAAGTTCATTATTTGGAAAGTGCGGTTTAGTTCACGTCGCGTATAAGAACTTGATCTTTTTTACTTTTCTATTTGCAAACTTGATGCGCATTCCTCTGGCAAAAGAACATTATCATCTAAAATGTTTCTAATTTGTACTTTTAGTTTGATTCGCATGCATAAGTCATATTTCGGAGTCATTAACCGAAGAGTCATTCCAGAAGTACAATAATTCGAGTCAATTTTTAACTTACTGAAACTCCATATAATCCTGAAGGAGTTTTATGTGCGCATTTAGGGTCAAGCGAGTGTTTATACAGAATAGTTATGCAATATGTGATAAATTCAATGAATTTCTCTGAGAGATCATCTTATAGAGAAAACATGTTTTCATGTGATTTTATTTTTCATTGCATTCTTAACAAGTTTCACTTGGCTATTTTAAATCATTTTATACAAGAGCATAATAACATTAACTGCTTAATGACCCCTTTTATTGTTTAATTCCATTAATTTTTATTTTGCCTGAAAAGGATCCTTAGAGGATTGAAAAATTGTCTTCCCAAGTGATGCTTATGCGATAAAATAAACATTTAATGAAATAGACCTATCTGCCGCAATCTCTATTCGTAAAAATGCATTTGGATGAGAAAATGCAGCAATTTATGATTTTGTATGTCTAGAGAATAGCAAGTGATAATAATGTCATAAATGTTAACTGAATGTACGATGGAAAAATATCCCACATTACCAACAGTTATTGTTCAATGAATGAAGGGTCTTGGGTGGAATCTCTGAAGATTGAGTTGTACAAGAACTAGGAATACATGACACAATTCACATTTTGTCCGAAGAAAGATCTCTATATCATATTTTTCCAAATTATCAGGAAGCTAAAGGAACAATCTGACCAACAAGACGAGCTACCAAATAATTTAAAAAATGACAAGCTTTCAATTTAAATTCACACAAAAGTTGTGATCAATAAGTCCACAAATAACCTTGAGAACTATGCATCACATACATTTGCGAACAATTTCTTGTACCCGAAATTCATTTAAAAATACGTAGTTTGCTTTCCTTTCTGATTTCTTTTGAACTCTTTCGTGCCTGAAATCTTCAAGCTGCAAACTCATCGTGGTGGAAATAGAAGACGCACTTTTGCAAACATGTCAAAGTCAATCTTCAAAAATTTCTAAATCACAACGGTGAAGAATGAATATTCTTCCAAGTTACGCATAAAGTTCCTTTTTTACAATTTGTATGATTTATAATTTGATTGCAAGATTAATATTTATCTTATAGATGTTTTAGTGAAATAAATTTCTTTTGAATTGAAGTCCCAAGACACTAGTCGGTATGGCATAACTGGATTTGGAAAAATTTTCTCTGCAGGTCTCTGAAAAAATTGGATTATGACAATAATATAAATATGAATTTTTTGCATCAGTTACAGCATTCGATATTAAAGGGAATTCAGGCTTATCGAAAGAATATTTCTTTTCACATTACATTTTAATATATTAACAGTAGTCACCATATTATACCTCAGTTCTCTCAATTGAAAATAAAGATGGTCCATTTGTTTTCAAGAAAGTGATGCCAGTGTGTTAACACGTGTTATGAATACGTGGTGTGTCTAAAGCAAAGTGAGGATGTTTTCACACATATTTATCTTCACGTGACCTTCTATGATTTTACGAAGAATGAGAAAAGACTTATTGCTCTGGCACAGGGCCCAAGGCTATGTGAGATGATCCACCCGACAAGAAAGCATCTGTGACACATCAAATTCTTTCTTTTATTTTCCAGTTCCACGGCTAAAGTTCCTTAATTATAATCGCAAAACGTAAACTGAAATGGTAAATGTAGTAAAACAAAATTGCAACATTTTGAAAATATCATTTACTTTTCATGAAATATAGTTTTTCTATGAAGAATGTTGACATAATGTGAAGAAAAACTTTCGATAAATCATTAACTTGATTGATATTGTATCATGTATTTGATGTAATTTTGGTGTAATATCATAATATTGAAATAACGACGTAATAAGAAAATGATGGGAACGAAAACACGATTCTACTTCAATGGAGTAAATAATTTTCTTGCTTTTTCTCAACAACTTTACGAATCTTCATTTCAACATTTTGAATAATCTCAGATAACTCTAGATAAAAGAAATAATATAATAAAACGTAAAATGAAAATAATAGTAAAATAATTTTAAAAGAAGAGTTAATAATTTTAGTTTGTTGGTAAAATTTGATTAATGTTATCTTAATAAAAAGTATCAGTGAAAGTTTTGATACAAAGTTGAATATAGTGAACGAATGCTTCTCCCTCATATTTGTCTCCGCATTCCCATAATTTATCTGAAATAGTTTCGGAAGATCCTTGAATAATTGTGATGATAATTGAATTTCTTCCTGGCTCGTATTACTTCAGATAAGACCCATTTATCTGAGATAAATCTTATTATTTCCTTATCTTTATTTTCAAGATCCCCAAGTGGAGATATAAATCGACTGCGCGGTGCTTTATAACGGGCTGTGCGAATTGGGAGGAAATTGCGTCCCTCTTCCATCATCGGACATCCGGAATCATGGTCAGCGACCATTATATTTACTACTGAAGGACGAAGGTATCACTCTCGCGAAATTGAGTCCTTGAAGCTAAGTCAGTGGATAGAGTGTGGACTGGAAGCGCGTTTCCGTTGTTACCAAGCAACGAGAATGACGCGAGTTAACACCGACCTTCTCGGTTTCCTTCGCCGATAACGTAACTGAAGACATTTCAAAACGTCAATGTCATTGCACACGATAATATATCAATTTTTCAAATGAATAAACCTTGAATAATAAATTTTGTTGTCATAGTTAAGTTACAGACAAAAATAATGTGAAGGCGGTTGGGTGCAAAGAGTTAATATTACAGTGGAATACAATAAACTTTCAGAGACAATTTGAACCGTATTTGTGGGAGTAAATGTTTCTTTCTGTTTTATACCTTACCTTGCCTAGAACAAACGATCGAGATATTTCTTAACTCTTGTGTGTGAAAATTGCACGAAACTCATCTGTGCGGTGTGTTATTGAATTTCACGAAGTCCAAACAATATTATTTTGCTTTATATTTAAAATTATTGTATTTAATTTTTTAATATAATTTTTAGGTTTAATTTTTTTAAGAGATGAAAAATTAGTTGTCTAATATCCCTATATTACTGATAAATGTAAAATTGTTACATTTACATCATTTACTTTCTTCCGGGGATTTTGCGTAGAGTCTAGTTAATTGTTCGATGGATTTTAAAATTTTGAATTATGTGTTATTGAACGAAAATGGGAGGCGGGACCGGGAATGAAACCTGGACCCTCAGTTTTGCGCACTGGCGCTTCCACTACGCTGTCCCGTTCGGAATCGAGATGAGTAGTGAAATAACGCCAGCACGCAGTCAGCGCTGTGTGGTTAACCGCAATTTAAGAGATTTGTGTATAAATTGTTTTTGTGTTATTAAATGTAATTAGATGTGCAAAACCAGGTTTGCGTTCCAGTTTCCTTAGAGACTACCTCATACAATCAAAATGTTTATCATAATTCATTTTTGGACTGAAACGTGATTCCCGAAATGATTAAGAATAACCCGGGGTTGGCATAGCTTCGAATTCTTTTAATTCAGTGTAAGAAATCAGCTATGGGTACTTCTAATTCTATATTATAATTTATGCTTTATAGGGATCATAAATAATAACTGTTCTGTTTAAATTCGTGGGATAACAAGCTATATCTTAATCACTTGCAATATTACACGTGTGAATTGGCCTGATTTTGAACATCCTGCATGACTCCCTTGGGGTACGCGTTCCGGCTTGTTTTGTAACGTGTATAACTAGTATTACGAGAAATTTTTCGATATGAAGAGAAATTGAATGTATTCTTGGCGGTGAGTAAAACTGTTTTTATACATAATCTTATCAATGTATGAATTACTATTGGCAAAATGTAGCTTCGCTTGGAAATACTTTTATTATGATTAGTTGTTGTTTTTTATTTTTAAGGTAGAGGAAAGGTTAAAATGTGGAGAAGGCGATTTACAGCGAGTGTATATACATTAATGATACAGTCAAATGTTTCCTTTTTAAATGATTATCTATCGCCCAAGTACGTTTTCAATGGCTTAGTTATCAGTGAAGATGTTGAAGATGAATTTTTAACTTCTACGCAGCATTGGAGAACGGAAATTCACGGAATTTCGAGAAAAAAACTTTGTTTTAAACGCTAAGAGGAAAAATGTTTTTGTAAGATGTGAAATTTTGTAATACATTAATAATGACGCACACTTGGTGTACAAATAAATTATTTAGTAATATAAGCATTATTCGTTCGAACGTTTGACCATGTTTATGTAATTTCGTCCAGAGTGCGCCAGTTAACTGAAATTCGCTCCGCATATTCAGTGTTGTGAATGCACATTTCAATGGTGCCTCTGAAAGTGAAATAGGACAAAGAAGAAGGGGACGACAATAGGTCCTAAAATTTATCCCTGAATATTTTTGCAGAAAATATAAAAAGTTAATAAATTGATTTCCGTAAACTTTAACTGATTTTAAAGAAAATTATATTCATACGAAACATTTGGTTGTGCTTAAATTACAATAACTGCAATTAAAGTCGCTTCAGTAAAATTATAATACATATTTTAGTTATTTGATGAAACTATTATTTACCATGTATCGTAAAATCACAACTAAACAGATACCAAAGGTCACCACTTGATTATTTCGTCTCTCTTTCCCCGCGCCAGTTCCGCCTTTGCCTGTGAACGCAACATCGTGTCGACTTCATCCAACCTTGACACCTACGCAGCAGCGTTCCTGTGCCAATTTGATAATGCAGTTTACGTTCCACAGAGTTTTCCTTTCTCTGCTGAATAAGTTTTCAGTTATCTCGAGTACCATTCGTGCAATAATCACAAAATTCATAAACCACTGGAAAACAAACTGTTATTAATAGATATTGAGTAAAATCGTCCTATTGGAATAAAATAGAATATCGTGTAATTTGAGATCCAGATTTTAGTTATTTCAATGTTGAACTATCAATATTTCTGTGGAGCCATTTGTTTACATAATAAAATAATACGCTCTCGTATTGCTGTGAACTCAAATTACATTTGGACCCAACAGTGAAAAGTAGTTTCATCATAGAATACTCTATCTAGACAATTTGTACTACTACATGACTACAAAATATTTTACCTTAGAGAAGTGAATGGTACTCATGGGTTCTCAGTTTTGAGGATGGAATTTTATTTCTTGCAAAACAAAGAAAAAGATGGGACAGTACTGAATTTAAATTAAGATACCCTAAGACCCTTCGACACCCGACACATGCCTAGTAATCTTTGATCATTCCTCAGCTTCTATCCTTTGTAGAAAAATATGGTTTTTTAAGGTAAATAAATTCGCTTTTTTAATCTGGAAAGCATTTTAATATTATATATTCTGCATATGATACATTTATGAGAATTTTTCAGGATTTGAATTTCTTCATTTTCTTTTAATAATCAAGGTAAAACAAAACAGTTCGTATGTTAAATAAAAATTAATTTAACACAATATATTCAAACCAACTTGAAACTCACTTAAAATTAATTTTTATTTTTGTGTATTATGAAACAGTGCTATGCATGTCTTCTGATTTGTAATAATTCTTAAGACTTAAAATAATGCGCTCTGGGTCATGTCTTGAGCGTCTAACGGTAAGTACAACACTGCATAGGGGAACTACTGAGTGGATGGGTCTTGGAAACTGTTAACATGAGAATGCAGATTTTAAGAATGCAGATTCATCGAAGTTCCTGTATATTACGTGCACACATATTTGAAATGAGAAATATTACTTATTATATTCATAACATAATATTAGAATATTGTACACTTGGTGAAAATTTTGTTTCATAACTTCAATAGTTTTAAATATTACAAGTTTCTCTTCGTGTCTATTTTTATCGTGATCAGAGTTTACAGGGGTTTCACTTCACTTAATTTTATATGTTTTCACAATAATTTTGAGCCATAGACTGTTTGAAACACGTTTTCTATCTGTGTGAAATAAGAGAGTCAATTGTCCGATGATAGTTTCCTTTGCCAAAAGTGCTTAAAGTACCCTTTAATCTTCCCATCACTTGCAAATAAATGAACAAAAAATAAAAGAATACAGTTAATTTTAATATATTTACAATGAAGGAAATTTACCACGAAATGTTTTCTTTTAACTAATCGTTTTTTTTAAATTGCGCACTTCTAGGAGATTCCTCATCGTCTCGACTTATTCATGAATCAAACTGTCCCAGAACGGGTCACTTAGATTATACACATGGCGCTCACGGATTGTAGAGCTCGGAAATGACTAGACCTCAACACAAGGCCAGTATCTCTCTCAGACCGGTCTGACCCCGTGTGAGACCCGACACCCGTTGTATTGGAGCTTTGAGTGGACCTGGGGTTCGTTTCACAAAATTACAAGTGTGTAGGTAACAAGTAAATTTTCACAAGGTAGTAAAAATATCCAGTTATTAGCGTTTCACAAAGGTACACGTTTTAGAGTCTGTAAAGCTGGAACAAAAAGAGGGATATATTACAAAAACGTACTATGAGAAAAACCGTATTTATTTTACTATTTATTTTAATTTAGTTATTTGCCATTATTTTAGCTTAGTTATTATTATGAGTTTGGAAAGTCATTGTTGATAACTTTGAAATATTTTAACCATACGTCACTTTCTGAGCATATCACATATATCACTTTCTAAGCTATATCTCCCATAAAGTTTTAAAAATACCTAATTTGCCATCACGCAACGCAGAATCAAACGAGAACGACTGAGCTGTCCGCTTGTCACTTGTTACTGACCAGTGTGAAGGTACTCTACTTGTTAACGACAAGCACTTCTTATGACAAGTTATCGAAATCTTTGGGAAACGATTGTAACTAACTACTTCTTATTACAAGTTTTACAAATTACATTTTGCACTTTGGCGAAACGGGGAGTATGTCTGCACGTTGAGAGATGATGAAATATTCCACATTCCAGGGAGGATCGAAGCCCAGAGCCCAGCCAGTAACTGAGCTCTACCCACTGAGCCACGGTGACGCCAATTATCCATTCATGAATACTGTAAAATATCATTTACATAAAATCAATGTAAAATCAGTCCATATGTTTAAAAGAAGCAACATGTATCATTTGCACACTTAAGCTCCATCTGCCTTGAACTGCGTAAGACTTCGATCTCTTGACGTCACTGTGAGAGTTTAAAGCAGACAAAGTTTGCAGAATAATCTCCAAGACATATGGGGTGGGTAGAGGCATAATGAGACAACAAAATCTTCACCCAGAATGTACTCGTATTCATCGTGACATTACCTCTCTTCTTTCCTATGTGTTCACTCAAAACATGGGAAGGAACCTTCGAAGGAAATGCGAAATAACTCAAGAGCGTGAAATTATTTACAAAAAAAGTTCTAGGACCTATCTGTGGTCTACATCTCATTGGCCGAACGTCGTTAATCCACAAAAGTAATCAATGCTATAGAAAACTCTAAACAAATGGAAGTCGTAGGATAATAAACAAAATATCGATTCCGAAAATTAGCTATTTCTAGGAACATGCCGTTTGACATTTTCACTACGCAATAAATATCTGCTGTATCATTGTCTCATGAAGAGACTGCTCGCTAACTTAATCAGAAAACATGGATTGCGTCTGGGAAATATGAATTATTATTTTATTTTTTTACTTTTGAAAAAAAAAATAGTTGCGAGGAAGTTTGATTTTGGAAGAGTGTCTTCTAGAACGGTATTGCGAGAGATATAATTAGCAATACCCCACAGTATTAATCCAGGTTCAGGAGCACATTTCATTTAATTTAACGAGGTTAAATGCAAATAATAAATGCACGATTTGTAGTTCATTTCTTCTTCTTTGACAATTTCAATTGAACCGTCTCAAACAATAGTGCATTGGGAAGAAAAGCATTGCATTAGGAGCTGCTATCGACCATGAACTACTGATTTGACATCATCTATCACTCATATATTTAATTTTTATAATATTCACTATCACTTCGCGGAGGGCGTACGCTGTATTTTGTATGTAGATGGAGTAATAAATTAATAAGAATAGTTGGTATTTGTTTATTTTCGCAGATTCAATTAGACCTACCGAGTTGATCAAGAACTTCAAGCTTTTTAATTCTCTATAACTTTTCTTTTTAAAAACTAACAGTTACCTTAATTTTCATAGTAGAAGAAAAAAAAAACAACTTCGTTTCTCTTGCGACAAATGTGGTTAAACATTTTGACCTAACAAACCGTACCTATTTCAAACCGTAACTAGGTGGTTTTCCCGAGACCTTGTTTCTTAATTTTTGTTATGAAATCACCTTTATGAAGTTGAAGTAAGCGTAATTGAAAAAGGGAGAATTTTAAGTGCTAGTAGAAGTTTTCAAGACAAAGATTTCTGAAAGAGTAGACAACATTTCCAGAATCTGTCTTCTTATCCTGATATTATATAATCATACATTTAAACCAAGGGTATTGCAATAAAAGAGATCTGACCCTAGTAAGAGTTTTGGTGATTTATTATCGCAGATTTCATCAAGGTTTGGTAAATAGTTTTGAACATTTACGAACTTCGCACGGTTTTTCGATTGTATTCCTCAATGAATAGAGGTAATAGAAGTAATAGAATTCATAGAAGAAACAATAACCATCAGCCCCTCGAAAGTTCATAGCTCAAAAATATTCTTCCTTTGCTGCACATGAAATAGACTTCTATTACCTCTTTCCCATGAAAGTATTGTGAAAGTAACCACATTCTCTATTTTCAATCTTTTACACGACAATCATTAAACGACTTCCGTGAATAATTTCGTAAAAAAAGTTTTTTATTTAGCAAGGTCACGAAGCCCAAAATAAAATAATTGAAAGAAAGAATTGAATGATTTGGAATTTCAGAAGATAATTTATACCGGTAATATGCAACCTTTATGAAAATAAAATACCGACAGCAGTGGTCAAGTGGTCACGTCTTCGCTTCCGCAATCCCGCTGGGCGGTAGAGCGTGTATTCAAACCTTGCTTTGTCGAACTTGGTTTCCCTCACCAACTCCAGACAAATGTTGATTCGGAACAAAATTTCCCCATCAAACCAAAAACTCTCCTTCCTAATTCCCTTTCCCAAATCCAACGGTTAGGTGGAAGAGCAGGTCTCATGGTTTTTTGTGGAACTTTAGGGCTCGTCAACGTCAAGGTCATTAGAGCTTTTTCTCATAGTCAGAAATTCGCTAAAATGCTTTAAAAAAATATTTTAAAAAACGAAACGAAATGAAATGAAATGAAATCAAATTAAATGAAATGAAATGAAATGAAATCAAATGAAAGAAAATGAAATTTAAAAAAATAGAATAGAATGGAATAGAATAGAATAAAATAGAAATGTAACCCACATCCCATTTTTAATTTATCCCTACGAGGTACACTGGTAAGAACTATGCGAACACTTCCAAATATTAAGTGTACAAAATCCTTGAAATGAATTTGTTCATTAACTAGAGGAAACCTAGATTTTTATGACACAATTTGTTCTGTAATTTGATACGTTTATCGAATTCCCACAATCAGTATCTATCACAGTATGAGTTTTGTAATCTTCGTTCACTTAAATATTTTTCGGCCCTACAAAGAAAACGCAATGAGAATATAATTTCGAATTCTACTAACAAGAAATCCAAGATTAAATATAATCAGTTTTAATATATAATAAAATTTTATTGATATCATATAACATTTATGACATGAAACATATTACATTTAACAATGGAACAAGTGTCCACATAAATTTCTTTAATGGTTGGGAAATTAATTTAAACCAATTTATTGGACTATTGATATAATCATTATGTTGTAAGGGCTCTAATGGCCTAGATGTTGGAAAGCCCTAAAGCCCCTATAAATAATGTTGTAGTTGTAAAGACCGTATTCCAATCTGAATAATGACGGGTAGAAAAACAATTGTCTGTCAACCACTCCTTACTACCAAATATATATTAACTTGTAAAGACCAAAGTTTTAAGAAAATTTTTGTTGTGTATCATTTGTTCTAAAGATATTATTTTGCAAAGCAAATTCCGCCAACTTGAAATTGTAATTACCCTTCCAATAATGTTATGGAGAGAAAGGAACATTGAATCAGTATGATCTAGGATAAAGCATTGAAGGAGATTGAAAGCAAATGTCAACGAATTGCAAATGTACTTCCTCGTGTTTTGACCGCCGATAGCAAACACAAATGAACTCTACCGACGCCATTGCTTGTACCTCCGGCACCACACGCCAAACGGAAGTGCGGTAATGCTTCAGCCGACCACCATGCGCACTGTGGTCACGCACCCTCCACTGTGCGAGGACCGATTGCGTGGTTCGCAATATTTCACATTTCGACATTTCGAATCACCATGACGTCAATTGAAAAGGTTTGAGGTGATGTCGATTCGAAAGTTCCGGAATTTTCAATCACAGTAAAAACTCTCCTATTCAGAATAATACTCAAACCCGTTATGTATGAAGAGCTAAAGAAGTATTCAATCTGAAAAAAAACAAAAAGCATTCTAATTTTTTGAATTCATTACGAAATCAAAAGTCATTTAGGACGATAAAACGAGCTTAAGTATTATACTGTAATACTTGCATTAAGTAATAGAAATTTCACACAGAGTAATACAATGCGTATTACAATTCGTAGTTCTATATATCCGCGCATGCTTAACTTACACACAGCTCCTAACATATCATGTATGAGAATTAAGTTCATTGTACACTACTGATAAAAAAAAGGGCCCATTTATTTTTCTAAGTCCCACGCTCTGACCAGTTTTGGATCTGTTAGGTTTGCAACGCCTCCATTCTCTTGCTTTCCCTTCGAGAGGGGAAGTTTCGTTCGACCAATCGTAGGTCTATTTGAAACGGCTCCCATATTTGGAAGACACCGTGCGGCGGGTAAATCGTAACGAAATAAAATGTTTCATTACACCGCTATTAAAGAAATATTTTGTATGTTTTTATTATACACATTTTGGACTTCTATAACAAAAATATTCTGTATATTCTTGACTTCAATAAACTCTACCATTCTCTATATTTAAACATCTCGAGATTCGTTGTCTTGCAAGGTCTTCATAGGCAATGTAAAATATATTAGAGTTTCTGTAAAAAGCGTTTGCGTAATACTGTGATAAAATATAGTTTTTAACAGAATTTGAATATAATTACAAGATATCGTATGGGATTGGTATAATTAGAATCACAAATTACTTATAAATATTCCTATAATTTCTTATATTTATACAGTGAAGTAAAGAAATCAAATCGCATTGCCTACAAGTTATGTGTATTGTCGAAAGTAATTTCACATAATTTGCGATTCTCTTAAGTTTTTCATATATGTGAAAAGGAATTAAATAAATATAGAAAACGTTTGTCTCAAATATGAACTAATAACACAAAAGTTTAATTCTCGAGTTATAAATAATATAAAACTACTTAAGGAACAAATAAATTACATCTTCTAGTGACATATTTATCCACGATATAACAATTTGGTAGTAATCGTGCAACCTAAAAAAATAATCAGAGATCAATAATATGAAAACCTCGTTGACGATTTTTTTTACAGTTGAAATACTTTCTATATTCTACATACTTAACTCACTCCTCATTTATAATGTTAGTATCGATATTCAGTATTATTTATTGATTTCCAGAGCAGGGAACGAACATTGTCATTTAGAAACATTCTTTGCGGGTATATAATTTCTTTACGAAGCAACATGGATGTTACATTTGTGAAGATAAACGTATTAGTCAGACGTTCAGTATAATATTTACAGTAAATGTAAATCAAGCGAGGCAGTTAACAAGGTCGTATTTAGTTTTATATGTTAAGTTATTGTAACTTGTAGTTCCCCTTATTCCTGATTCAGTGTCATATTCTAAGGACTTGTTATTTTAAATGTAGAAATCCTCTCCAATTAACGTAACATTTTGCCGTCAATTCAACAGAGAATTTCATATTTTCAGAAAATGTTCAACAAATATGGGATATTATACGAAATATGTTTTTTCATTGTAATATTTACGTTACTTATGCATAATATTTTAACGGCGTTCTACTTTTTACTGGCTGTAAAATTACACTTTTGGTGGAGGAGGTAAAATGTCAGTTGAAAAAATTCGAACAAATAAATAGCCACTCTAGTCTGCGTGTTTTAGTCGTTTTAACAATGAATGACATTCTTTTTTTCTTGAATTGCCTTGTGCCACTCCGCGGGGATTAAGATTTAATAGATTTATAAATAATATAATTAATTGGGTTGAGAGTGCAATTACAATTAAAATTATTTTATTTGATACCAGACCTTGTAATACTTGTAATAATAAAGTGAAATTATCCTTTGAAATTAAATGGACGTCATCCTCAGAATTATTTTAATAATTACGAATACGTCATTCATACGTCATTGCGATTAGATTTTACAAGAAAACACTTATCAGAAATAATCTTTAACGCTCAAAGTTAATCTCGACTTATTAAAGCCAAAAAATAAATTCATTCTATTCAACACGTCGCGGTATAACAACATTTTTTGAACCTTTTATCTGACTTCGCTTTCGTGATGGCCAGAGAAAATTTGGTCGGATGTATGAATCTCGACGACGGCTGGATGCACTATTGGCTCCCGGTGAAGCTAATCAGCAGCTCTAGTTGTTTCCTAGCACTGACATAAAGGATGGAAAGACGGAATTTTAAATGAAAAAAAAAATGAAATGAGACGTTTGTTTGCAGAATTCGTGCAATTAAAGAAAACATTCAATAGTTGAAGTCTTGTGCTCTAAAACGGTACCACAGTTTTCAATGTATTTTAATTCAACTTTTTCAATTTTCTCATCGTGAATGAATATTTTACATCAACAACAACTTCTGCCCACCAAAATCTGTTTCCTGTTCGTGTAACGTGTTTATTAAAAAGCTACAAAAATAAATGGCACTTCTCTTCTGACAAAATTTCCTTAAATTAGATAAAATAATAGTACAATTCTTTGGTTTACTTTTTTTTACATCATTCTTCGTTACATTTTCTATTTAAATATTCTATTGAATATTGTTAACTTAGTAGACGTATCCATATAATTTACTGTAAAACTTCAAATTGATTACATATTTCATACCATACTTTATATGTCAACATTTCTTATCCCTTTACATACCTTGTCAAGTTCTAATTGATTAAAAGGGTTTATGAATATTTTGGTGAAATACCTCATGACATCTTAATAATACTAAGCATTTTACCTGAAAGCTCATGAATACTACTGAAAACTATAATTAATTTAGGGAAACAGAATTAGGTGTTAAAAATGTAAACTGTTTACTCTCATGTTAATATTTAAACTTATTATTTAAAATAGAAAATTATTATTCTATTTTTCTCATTCTCTCGGAATAATTATATAGTTTTTTACACACAATAATTCTTTGAGATAAATTCATATTTGGCATATCTTTTAAAGGTTAATATTAATATCACCAAATAATAATTATTAATTATCTTATTCCTTCTATTATGTCAAAAACTGTCATATTGTAACAAAGACATGAAAATTTCATCCTCCGTACATCAAAACTTAGCATGACAAACAAATACGAATGCATACAACTTTTTCTAAACTAAATACTGTGCTCCAAATGAATAAGTTAAAAAAAAAGAACTCACAACAAAATTTTACTCCACAACTACATCAAAAAATATTTCATATCTCCATTTATGTAACTTACACATCTATTAAATCTTAAACCCCGCGATGTTGTAAGAGGCAATTCACGAAAAAAAGAATGTCATTCATTGTTAAAACGACTAAAACACGCAGACTAGAGTGGCTATTTATTTGTTCGAATTTTTCAACTGACATTTTACATCCTCCAGCAAAAGTGTAATTGGCTGAGAACACTAAAGCACTGCTATTATTGTTCTGTCACCACAAGGTGGGTTCGAATCCTACTGAGACTTGTGAACTGATTTTTGAAAATGGTTTATACCACAATTCAGCTCGTTATATCTGTTTGGAAGCTGTAATGAACGAAACCTTAATTCATGGTCTCACATTGCTTAGGAAAATCTTAAAACATACACTGAGCAATTGTCAATTCGGCAACATAACATTACGACACACATGGCAACGTGGCAGGGACAAAGTTTATCTTAGCAAAGTTGCCGACGAGACGACAAAGTTTCTATAAAATAATTTATATTCACGTTCTCTTTAAGTTTTGATATTTTGGTTTCTTCATGGGTAAATGAAAGTGTTCAATGATGTATTTACGAGGAATTTAGAAACGTTCTTCAAAATTTCAATAAACATGTGCAAAAAAAATTTATATTGAATTTAAAAGTAAATAATTTATAATTAAAGAAAACAATGATACTAAAAAAATTCACGAGTTCGTAATTATACCCCAAGTATTAAAACTTTATTTTAATAAAAATATTGAGTAGAAAATGGGTCTAATATATATCCAAACCATATTTTCAATAAACATTTATTCATATATCATCTAGATTTACAACATTATTCATTTGGAGAACAATATTTACCAAAGAAAAAGGTATACGCTCTATTAATTTAAACTACCAGTTTTCGTAGCAATCAAATAGAAATCGCATGAAATTCTTCCTCTACAGAGTAACACGAGGCCGTCTGATCAGATTAGGTATTTCAAACCTTTCTTCTTATAGTTTTAGATGAACGAAATAATTTCAACCAGGAATACTTAGAATTTGCGCAGGTGATTTACACTTTCGCTTTACTTGAATGCAAAGGCTACTTCATTTGAAGTTCAAAGTATACTTTTGAAAAATATTCAAAAACTGCTCCAACTATCCTATTTTTCTTAAATATACTGTATTCATAGTGCAATTAGTATATGTTTAATCCGCATTATCGGTAAAGTTTAGAATAGATGCAGTGAAATAATTTCCACTTACATCGCGTACTTTTTTACCTTTATCAATTGTAACGTCGGCGCCAAGACATTCCATCAATTTGTGAAATATTAATATTTCTTTGCATTTTCCAAGACGGATACTGTTAAGAAGTTTACAGAAAGTGACCGGTCGGCGCTAAGACGGAAGTGCGACGAACTTGGGACCCACCCTAAGCCTCGTCAGTTATTGAGGTATTGTTTGAACGTACACCTTTCACTTTTGAGGAAGGTACAAGTGTATTCGGAGAATGCGGCTTGCGACGTTGACCCACTGGATTGTCGGTGTACATCAGAAAAGCAGAATTTTAACACGGGTGTGAGTGAAGAACAATGAGATTCCTTGAAAAAGGGTGCTTGCGGGCGTCTGGGTGACGCCCGTGGCGGTTCGTCTTCTACGGCGCAATCCCTGCGTTCCTAGAAGCCAAAGGGGTGACCCAAAAGGAGTGTTTGCACGGTGGTGGCGAAGGCGTGGTTATTTGGTGATCACGTGACTTCTTGTACTGTGTATATTGAGAGGAGCTTCACTCCTCAGGGACTCTTACGTGGGAGGAGAGTTCGTCTGCACTGAGATGTGACTGAGCTCAGACTAGGTCGCGGAGACCAGATGTTCGTTAGGCTGCTGCGGTGGTCTTAATGAAGTCATTACTAGTTGCGAGGGTCGTAACTTGTATCAGTTAGTTGTTGGAGAAAACAACTTATAATTTGGAAGGTTCATATAACCTGAGGGTTTTTATTATTTAGTTGTCTTCAACTAAATTTAACCAAGTGTAATTAATGCTTTCCGACAGCATTACTTGTGTAAAAACAGATTATTAGATGTATTAATGGTTTTGGGAGTTTTCCTCCGATTGTAAATTTAGATTTCTAGTTAATTTGTATTAAATCATTATTTATTGTTATTACACGTGTGTTTGATTGCCTGGGAAACTGGGCTGGTGGCAGCGAAGAAAACTACCATAGGGATTGTAGTATTTATGTGGATCCCGCTTCTACCAAAGTAATAGTAACATCGCATCAGGGCTTGAGGAGTGATGTTACACCAATGGTGAGAATCCAAAGAGTGTGTTTGTAGATATGTCATTTTAATGTTATTTTTAAAGGAGAATAGAAGAGAGTGTGCATCTCATGTTTCTCATTGTATTTGGAATCTACACGAACGTCCTTAGTCGCGATGATGGTGTATCATTTCGCGGCGGATGTAGGTGTGCACTACTTCATTTGCTGAACTTTCTTGTTACATTTTGCTTAGCTCAATTTTTATTTTTCCATTATTTTGATGGTAATGAGTGATACCATTTTGTTTATTTTTAACTATTGTTTTGAGTTCAGTGCTATATAAGTTGGAAATGTAGAAATAGTATTGTAAATATAACATTTTACACTTTCAGAATTCTTTGTCAAGAAAGATAAGTAGAGTAACGAAATAGCATGAAAAATACAAAACACTCAGACGCAAGGAAATTGAAGAAGTATTATCTTTAAAAGAGTATCACATATTTAAACAAAATTATTAATAGATGCAATTAACGTTCTTTAATTGAACTATGAAATTTAAAGGAAGAGAAAGAGAGAAGTAGGAACAAAGAAAGAAAACAAGAATCTGTGGTTGTATTTCACAATTTCATTTGAATAAATTAATGAAAGAGATTTCAGTTTTAGTGATATTTGTTGTATTCTAAAACACGTTCTTTGTAATATTAATCTCGGATCACGATTTTATATGCTGCACGATTACAACCAGTGTTATATTGTACATCATTACATTATTAGAACATGCAATTTATTTGTTCCTTAAGTAGTTTTATATTAAAATAAAATAATAAAATATTATACAAACCAGCATAAAAATAGAACTCTAAGAATGAGTTTTGGTAATGCGTTCATGGTTTTAATCCTATCCAAGCTTGTCTTTATTTCAACCATCATATTTATTAGTGGAAAAATTCCCATCCTCTTATGCAGTTTGTCGTAAACTCGTGTGTACGCGAACCAATTTTAATTATTTATGGTTATAAAATACACGACTATGATTTTGTAAACGATCAAACTACATGGGTTGTTGATAAAAAGAAAGCATGTTCAATCTTTGTATTCGTGTATCAATTGATATCACAGAATCCTTTGCCCATCGCTCTTTTCCTTTGACAGAGAATTGACTGCACCAAACTAAAGTTTTTTCTTCGTCTTCTTCTCGTGGATGGGCGATGGGGTCATCTCAAGGGATATCCGCCGTGTCCTTGGCAGCAGCAGCCTGTCCGTCCGTCCGTCGGCTGACCAAACGCCCTCTCGTTCGACGGCGTGTGCGAGGGCGGACAACCGTGAGTAGGGGGGAATAGGAGGAGGAAAAGGGGAATACGAGAGATTCTCTTTCCTGTCACAGTCCTACGCGCCGATGCTGGAGGTCTGCCTTTACAACTAAAGTCTGCAGTCCCTGCTTCGTACACTGTGTTGGAAGTCACACATTCACACGTGGGTTATATATGTTAGGTTTTACTGGTTCACCGGAAGAACAAAAATTAATAAACCATATTATATGGGATTGCGAATTATACGGGGTAGAGAGTGCAAATTACATAAACGAAATGAATATACAATATATAATTGGAACTGGTATGGCATATAATATGATAGAGGGTAAGAAAATGTACGACAATTCTTTCGAGTACATAACATGTATATGTAAAATTTTAAAAAATATACAAAAATATGAGATGAAGGGAATGCCGGTCATGGAATGTCACCGACGCGGATACGACGCGCGGAAGAAAATCAGATGATGAACCAAAATAAGTTACTGTAACATAGATGTATTTTACAAGTAAATTAAATTATTGTTTTCAAAAGTAATAAAAAGGAATAAAGAACAAATTAAAAAAGCTGGAAGGAGAGTATTCAGTATGTACAATAATCAAGAAAGATTAGAAAATAAATAATTTAACAGTCACTTTTTCATAAATATTTGTGCTAAAATAAGAGAGAAATAATGTTTCCGATAATATAAATTTATGTAAAATTTAGGGCAATCAAACTAAATGTTTTGACTTGGTAATTGTGGAGCGTTAGCAACATTATCAAAGAATGATAAATTAAAAGACGTTTGTATGTTGCTCATTGAGCAACATACAAACGTCTTTTAATTTATCATTCTTAAATGTTTTGAGGACAAAAAGATACAGTTGTTTGATAAACATCATAAATATTCGAATTACAGTAAATCTTTACTTGTCGGCACAAAATAGATCAATGCATACAAGTATAACATAATAATTGTTTTCCTTTTTTGGCCATACTTTTCGATTTAATGGTTTATATTTTCTATGAATCAATAACATCACAATAAACATAATTTTCCCTATTTAGAGCAAACATTTAAACCATTATTTTGAAACATTCTTTAAATGTTTTATTTACCTACTTTTAATATTTGTAATGAATATTTCGCTCTTTTAGAAAACGTCTGATTTGGACGGAGAAACGAGTTAAGAAGTGTTGTACAATAGCATCCGTAATATTGGGTTTAGAACGATATTAGAAAGACAGTTGCATTGTAACCTGACTTTGAACCGTTTGCAAATTTCAAAGCTCTTCCTTAATTAGAATCAGTTGAAAATTTACTTGTAATATTTTGCGGACTGAGAAAGAACGCTAATAAATCCGATAAAATAAAATAAGAAGGTAATTGCAAAGATACACTGAAGGAATGGGTATAACTAAGGAAAACTCGGCACACCTCACAACTTAGGGATTAAAATACAGAAATACCTCGGTTTTCGTTGACCTTGATTTTTGTCTATTTTGGTTTATGTCAGTTCTTTTCCGCGAAAACTTTGTCTCGGTTTTTGTCGGTTACCTCCGATTTTCTCGGCGTGTTAACGTTATCTTGTAGCTCATTTCGCGAAAACAATGATAGCAAACTTGTCTTACCCGATTTAGGCAAATGTCGAAGAGGTAATTTTATGAAAGAAATTCAATGAAAAGTCAATGTACATAGCATAGAATACAACACTGTCAATATTAGTACATGTATTTTGAAATACATGTACGGTTATCAGTGTTCATTCCGTAATAATGATCTTCAGAAAAGATACGGATGTTTTCCTGTGGACGTATTATTCTCCCTACAAAATATTTATTCATGGATATCAAATATGAAATCGAAACCCTAGTAAATCAAAATAAGTTAAAAGTAATAATATATGTAAATATTCTTCCCTAAGTAACGAGATATCTAAAATCGTTATTAAAACGCTGCTGGGAAAATTTTCAATAAATTAATATTGAGCACGTATTTAAATCAAATTTATCCTCAGGGTCCATCCAATAAATCCCACTAAAAGAGATATTAAATTAATCTGAAAGAAATATTTGATTAATGCGTTTTGAAACAATTACAGGGTGGCTTGTGATATTTCATCTCAAAATACCCTGACTAATGGATTAACTTTCTCTGACTATAATTGCACATTAACATGCAGGCAAAAATTACTTTTACAATTGAGAAAAAACATCCAACAGGCAAAACCTCATAAAAATAAAGAAGTAATTATTATCATTAATTCATAAATCATTCTTCAAAAGTAATCATTAAAAAAATTAAACTTACCAGAAATTTAAATAAAACAAAGCTTGGCATTAGACTGACTAGAGACCGATGAATGTAACCGTTAGAATCGTCATCATTGAAACAACACTGAAGAAGTTTGAGAATGAATCAGTGATTTTAGGCGAAATGGGTGGAGTCATCATGACATTTGCGGTCAGCAAAACATAAAATCTGCTACAAGTATGAAATAAGGGGTAGGAGTGGAGTCGCGGTAACACTGTTTCCCGTTCCCATAGCCTCCGCATGTAGTTGCTATAACAACGGTGCGTATAATCTCGTCTAGAGGTGCGTCGTTGCAACTGGAATTGCCTATTTTTTTAAATGACGAAAACATGTATATTGTTTAAACCTGTTTTTGGTTAACAAGACTTTGTGCATTATATGTACACTTCAATGAGTAATTTGATGTACAAATAATGGGGAGTAATGGATATAACAATATTTTCTAACTAACAATATTTTCTTTCTGTGAATAACTAATATATCACAGCGAAACTTTATTTTATGTAGTCGATACTTCGATGAAATTAAAATATGAGAGTTTATAAGATTTTCATTACGTTAATTATTTATCTTACATAACATAAAATCATTTTTATTGTATTCTGATTATAATATTGCGTTTCTGCTGATTCTTATGATAATAATAACCTATAGAAAGAATCTTTTTGAGAAATCACACAAAGCAAATGATTCAATAAAGAAAATGAAAGAAATAAAGTGAAAATTATTATCTCTTCAGAAAGTTAAACAGACGATGTTTTTCCTTACATTTTTATGATTGTCAGCTCACAATTAAAACTCACAATTAATTAATTGTCAGTTCACAATTCAAAAAGAATGTGAAATAATGCAAATAATACTAGATATTGGTTCTTTCATAACCATACAACGTTATCAATAAACTCTTACATTTTCTCATTAAAGTATCTTCAGTTAAAGTTACAGGTGATCTGATAAAATTATTAGAAATTAAAAATAATAATTTTAAAAAGTTTTATTAAAAAATTTGGTGTTTAAAGTATGATCCAGTAAGGGGGATTTAAAGCGACAGACATGTCATCACCAACTGACGAAGATATACCAAGTGATAGTACTTTTCACAGCCCTGAAGTTACTGCGTGAAAAGTTCCTGTAAAAATTCTGCAGTACCCAATATAGTACGTTCATAACTGTGAACCATTATTTAAACCCTAATATATATGAATTTTCCCATAATCTATGAAATAATAAAATATTTTGCGGGTGATTGGAACTTTTTAAAAAAATTTATTCCGAATTTCCGTGGATGAGCATCAATGATATACGCTTAAATTATGAGCTGTAGACATACATATATACGTTACGCCTATCCCTTGTCATTTTTCTTATGCATTCCACCTTTTCACCTCGTATTTCACGTAAAGCGTGACAACGAGTGAATGTATACAAGATATACATGGGAACAAAAATGTCGCAGACGGAGTTAATACTTTTGAGGGGTCATTCACACTTTCTAAACGACCATTGTCCCCATTTTCAGGGAGGGGGAAGTTAAAAAGGAACCTACATTTTACATTGCAGATTGGGATACTCCAAGGAGAAATATATACCTAAAAACATTAAGAAGTTTTAAATCGTTTATGTTTTATAATTAAATTGCCAGTAATTCACATTCCAGATACTTCATATAACCTCTTCCACTTCCTGTCGCTAAGTAGAGTGTTTGAGCAGGAAGATGTAGCAAACCGTTTGCAAAGTTTTGTCTCGAGGGACTTCCAAGTTCCGCCCTCGCAGGGCGAGAGTTGTCCCCAGTGGTTGGGGTCGAGAAACCTCGCTTGAATCATTTACAGGCCGTGGGCTCCAGAAGTCGCTGCTAGGTTCGGCGGAGTTGGAAAATAAGATCTTTCGCTTGGATGAGTTTTGCATACATACTCATGCTCATAGGTTGCACAAACTACTCGAGATAATATTCGCGAGAAGCGATTTAAAGTTTAATGTGAGCACATATCAAGACATTGAAGCGATATTTCTTTGAACCGGTTTACTCCCCGTACCGGTAAGTTTTGCAATTGAAAAAAAAAAAGATGAAACAGTGAATTCACTGTTGGATATCGGTGAGGTGATACTAGTACTCATTTTTAAGAATAAATGAAAGATGTGGTGTTGTCTACTAGTAAAATATTTATTCAGATAGTACTTTCGCCAACAGCTGGTATTTGCCCTTGATACTTGGCATTGTCAGACTGAAGATGCCAGCTAAACTGGCGAAAATTCTGGTGTAGTGAAAAATAAGTGAGGTGAAAATTCTGTCAACAGTATCATACAATCTGCCTAATCTGACGCAAAAATCTCTAAATACAGCAACATCATCTCAAAGTTGAATGATTGCTTCAGACGCTTTACATTTATCTTTTTCGATGATAATAATTAATAAAAATATTTAAAGTATGATTAATCATCTTTAATGAAATATTAAATAAATAATAACGAAAAATCTTTACTATTATTTGCAATATCAAATTGGAGCTATTTAATTTAATGATTTGTTTATAAAAAAGATTTCATTATGACTTATTCTCCCGAAAAGAAGTAGGTATACTTAGAGGAAAAAACAATAATATTCCGAGACAAGACTTGGTTCTTCCATTTGAAAGCTAAAATAGTGCGCTTCAGTGGTGTCGGCCGAGCAACGATTCTACCTCAAATATATTCAACAATGAATGTCTTCAACTTCAACACCTAACCCTTAATGTTCGGCACAAGAAAGATATGGCCAACATAGTGCTCCAGCTACTTTGATTCCCGGGAGCAGAACCTGACATGAGTAAAACCCCAAGCGCAGGAGTGACATGAATAAAATCTCAACATCCAGCCGGGAACTTACACGCTATCCACTGAGCCACGGTGATTCATTTAACTGAATTACAATTACAAATTATGCCGCCCTAAACAAGTATTTAGTTTACCTGAACCCTTGCCCAGCGCACTCCCGTCTCTCCAGCCCACAAGGTGTGTCGATCCGCCTCGCCCTATTCGGACCCCACCCACTCTTGACTTTTGAGTTCCGTCGTCCGACGAGGAGATGAAGATGACGTAGGTGTCTAAGTAAAACGAGAAGATGAGGAACTACTCTCATAAGACGATACTCATAATGAACCAAAGAAATCGAACGTTACCCACAGCAAACATACACTAGACAATTCCGGATATGTGATAATTTCTTCATGCAAATTGTAAGATACACGACGAGATGACAATTCTGGATGGTGAATCAGATAAGAGACACGACATTTAATATATATAATAAATAACGTCCTTAATACACACGTAATTTTTCCATAGAATTGTTTCCAATGAATGGAAATAAAATAATGTATTTGTATCGTAGCACCAAACGTATACAAAAAGAAAAACATCCCAAACAAGAACACTCAATATTATCATTGCATTTACTTACATAACCATAACATTATTTTTACTTTCAAGTGTTACAAGACCTCTTGGTGATTCTGCTTGACTTGAATATTTAATAAAAACAGTGTCCTGCAAAAGAAAGTAGTAATAAATAGTTCGCACAACAGGTGCACAATTAGATGATCACATCCTTTAATTACTTTTAGTTTATGACAGTTCTGTTTACATGACAGTGCTGGAAATGTTTCGTGGTTATATATACATTTCCTTGATCTTGTCTTCACTGGGTTTTTGCTTACGGTAACTTACAAATTGCTATCATTATTTTATTTATTAATAAACATTCGTCATAATTATAAATAATTTATTTTGTTAGGATAAATATGCATTTATGATGGAAGGGAATATATACTTGTCCAATTAGGGAAAATATACATGTCCAATAATCTGTCGAACATTTGAGAACCAGAATCAATACAATCTTCATTTTATGGAGAGTTTTTCGAATTTGTCAACTTAATGAGAAATAGAATTAACTGCCAAATTGTTATCATGATAATTTTGTTTTATTGTTGTTAACTCTCGAAGCTTCGCCCTACTGAAAATCATATAGTTACATTTTTCGGGTTTTGACACGTAAATCTCAAAGGAATTTTTATTATACTTGATACGCACTGATATCTATGCATTTTAAGTCGAAAAATATTACTATTTATAGTTAAAGAACAAGTAATTAATGAAAACTTTCACATTTTTTGTTACGATGTTAAAAAATTACAGCTCTATTTGAGAAAAAGAGATTGTGTAAAATATTGCATTTGATAAAAATATAATAAAAAGACCACAAAAATGATAAGTTGCCTCTTAAGTAAGATAATATTTGAAAATGCATTATTCACTTTTTTCTTTTTGTTCCTCACATAAAATACAAGATTAAAGTGTCTTTGAATTTCATATTTTGTGCATAAGAAACATTTAACTCTCGTAACTATGTTATTTGTTCTATCACAAATTGTGCACCTTCTTCTCATTCGATCAGGAATTAGAGCAAGCTTGACTGTTCATACCGGCATCATTCATTAACGCGCAGAAAACTGCACACAGCCTTCTCAGAGTGGTTATTGTTCATGGTTCTAGGTGGAGACCCTTGTCTAGGTTAACAGATAGTTAAATATTCATAACGTCCGAAAACACATTTATTTTCATTTGTATAGACGTTGGTATATGCATCCAATAAAGAATGTCGAGTGGGGGGTCGAGGAGAGCCCACGTCTCAGTGGATCACCAATGATAATGGTTCGGCCGGAATTAAGTTTTTGTGGTGTGAAACACCGACTCGGCAGAGTAGGTAGTCTTATTTTATAGTAAGACAGCGAGCTCTTTACACAGAATTGAAGGAGTATTTTTTGGCCAACAAAAGCTTATTTGCATCTTGTCAAAACGTATATCGTGCTTTGCATGGCTTTGAGACTAAATATATTAAAAAAGCAAGTATTTGGGAAGAAAAAATACAGCATGAATGTTCGAAAAGATGAATACCAATGATGTTATGTCAAATTATGGAAAATAATCATCGTAGAACGAAGATTTTTTTTTTGTTTCCACGAATATTAGTGATGCATGTAGTATCCATGCACGTATCATGCAAAATGACTGATACCCTGCATGTTTAGAGATAAAAATGTAGCTCATGCAACCCTGTTTGGACACTAACAAACGCTCTGAACTCCACGCTGTCACAACAAAAGCTCATATGATAAAGAGCGGAACATATTGGGTGAAAGTTTCTCTACTGAGACGCGTAAATGATAAACTGCAGCGCCGCACATTACTTAGGCGCGTCTCGTCGGGAGCATTACCGCACACGTACCCGCCTCGTGCTCTCGGCAGTTCATGTCTCTGCGTAGTCATTAATCAAGTATTCTGAAGAATCATTGCTATCTCCTTTTATTACAGTCTTATGTTCAAAGTAAAAAGTAATAGTACTTTTCAGGATCCGGGAATCGATAACCGATTAAGTACCCTCGCTCTGTGGACCGATTCTATATTTCAAAATATTCTAGAATTTATTGCCGAAACGGACCAAGGAAATTATTACCAAAATTTCGGTTATCTTATTATTTAACTTTGAGATTAATGTTCAACCACACTTTCTAGATCATAAAGATTTTTTATTGAACCATTACTCAATACATTGGATGAAAGCACGAATCAGATGATGCATAAAAAATAATTTAAAAACTTGCGTCTAAAAGTAATCATTTGACCTTCTTGTATTGATATTTTCTTTACATTTCTTTACCTTCGAGGACACGCGCGCCGCTCTGAGTGCGCCACTCATTATTCTATTTCGCATTTGGGTGACTCGTGAGATATGCTTTTGTTCAGTGACGTAACTTGCTAAGTTTCAGTATTTTAATGCAGTTCAATTTAGAAATACTTTTATTATCTTTTAGTAAAAATACAACATATCTCAGAAACTGTTTTGTTATTTAATTTAATAATATTTACATGCCATATATTTTTAATGTGATAATTGTTCATTTATATTTTCATACGACGTACTTTCGTTCCATTATACGTTCTAACTAACTGATCCAATCTGCTTCTTAAATCATTTATAACTTCATATTCGATGGATAAAACACTTAAACCATTAAATTTGTCTTTATTCAAGAACCTTCTCACGCAATATTTGACGAACTTCAGCTTCGGAAATGACTGTTCTGCAGTCGCGACTGTAACTAGTAGAGTTACTCGTAAAATAGCATGACAACTGTACACACGTCCGGAAAACTGACTGCTAGCGCAAAATGATAAATTAGCAAAAATTGAGCTTATGAAAAAAGTTCGTTTATTAATTATGACTAGATTACTTAAAATAATACTTTTTTAAATAATCAATATTTTTTGTTTGAATAATGAAGTTTTCTTCACAAATGGTTAAAAACCATGAAGAAAACCCCTTATTACTTCCAGAGGTGGCTCCATGAGACTAGCCCCCCACCTCGGGAATGTCCAAGTGTTTGGTGATAGTTACACCTCTGCTTTTGTTGCTTCACCTGACATATCTGCAGTTATTATGGATGCTACGGATACTCTTCTATCATTTTCAGCAATAGTCATTACAAGGCTGTTACCTTATTTTAAACACATTTGCATACAATATATTGTCACATTACAATAATAAAATACAAAATATTACAATCTTACAATACATGATAACTCATTCTTGACCTTATATCATCATAACTTTCATTTTCTGACATGACTCGTTCATTCTCACGAATCCTTTCTCTCTCTATATCATCGTCGATTCATCTTAATACTAACCTATTTAGCGTCTCTTTTTATTTCTTTTTCTTCTTTGCACAATTAACATAGCTCTTTAGCACATCCCTTATTGTCCGTACATCATTTACAAATATCTCAAACAACTCACATTTCATTGGTTTGCTACTAATACCAAATTTATTGCCACGTGTCCTTTGTTCTGTACAATTTATAGAATACAACATTTTGGAAAGCAGCAACAACGTAAGTCCCTACATATGTGTGCCTCGAAGGGATATAATTGTCATTACCAATAATACATGGAAGGTCTAAGTGACATCTTGTTCCTTTGTACTTAGTTATTTTACTTCAGATTAGAAAATAAACCTTAGTTGCTTTTTGGAGTTAACATTTATTTATTAACAAAACACGAAACTTATGAGACATAATTGATCGGGACAAATTGCGTTATTGAACAGATCTACCAATGTTTCGGTCATGCTATGGTCTACTTCATGGTATTATCAGATCGGAAAGCACATATTTTCTGATATGATAGGTTGGAGAGACAGACATTTATATAAAAGTAGATCCGATCAAAGTAGATCGACTGCAAAAAGCAGATCTGTCCGACTCTGACATTGCTCTGAAAACCACAGAAAGGAATGGCCGGAACGTCGGTAGTTCTGATTTCTGAGACGGAGTTTGTCTCGGAAAACCGAATATATTCGGAAACCCGCCGCAGATGCCCTTGCTTACGCAAATCATACTAAATTTCACTGGGCTGGGTGTATATTGAGATGTACCAATTGCTTGAATTGATTAGTTAAGCAAGTATAGGTCTTCTTAATACTACCTCTATAATTGAAATAATACCTGCTCGGAAACGCCCGAAGTTGAGATGACATAATTAATTACAAGAGATCGTTCTTTAGACTGCTTCGAGTAACATTGTCTTTGCCCGATCGTGCCGATGCCTATACTACCCAACTCACCTCTTCAAATAATGGTATGAGTCGCAATTCCTAAATCACATCTTGTTAAGTAGAAAAATCAATTTCCTTTGATCAATTAATTAATTAGTTACCAGAGTCCGAATTAATTAGTCAATTAATTAGTTACCAGGGCGTTCAAACTAAGTGGATTACTTCAAGCAGATAAACTTTGCAAGCAAAATGAACCCTTTAAAAATTATTATACTTAAGAAATTTAATACCATAAAACAACCTGGATTGGGAAGTTGGTTGGCATAATTTATTCCAGCGCTGTACAACTTTTTTACGACCCGCGAGCCGAACGTCAAATTTTTCATCAGAAGTTCGGGGCATAAATTTGTGTTATAAATCTATGCTGTCAGAATTAATACTTGACGTGGTATGTCCGTCGAGAGAAAATAGAAAATTACCTGGGCATATTATAAAATATTTTCATATTGTAATGTAATACTAAATATTAAAAATACTTTAAAAAAATTTTACCATTGCTTTTTTCCAGCTTGAAATAATACAATTTTGACGATGAGAATCTAAATAGCGCGTTACAAATAAATAAATATGACCCATCAGTTTTATTCGTTGCACAACATTTTGTCAAAACCCATTCCATCCCATCCCGTTTGGTAACGATCGGCCGAAAGTGTAAAGAACATGACCCGCGGTCTAAGATAAGCTTACTAAGATTCATACAACATAATAAGAATTTATGTATCATAAATATTTATCTGTACAAGAAGTAATCTTAAACTGTCAAAAAAATACAATAAGATTGATCGTGAATTTACACGGAAAAAATTTAACGGTAACCAGCACATACGTTCTGGTATAATTTCAAAGTCTTCAATAAATTACGATTACTAAACTACGCTGATAACAGTTCGTGAGCAATCTCGACAATTTACCTCTCGTTGCGTTCTTTCTTGAATCCTGAAGAATAATACGTTCAATGAACGAATTAAATTTCAATTAATATTGATTACAAAAAATACGTTCCTGCTCACGTGGACTCACATTAAACAAATTTTTTCACGTTTTCTGGTCCTCGCGATGTATATTAATGATGGCGACTTCTAAAAGGAGTTTCTTTCCTTGCTAATCTCTTGTAACGACAACTACTCCACGAGATATATTTGATATAGTTGGTTCATTTATGAAAGAGCATAAGATAACTTGGGAAAAAGCTTGTACAGATAGCTATGCTAAGATGTCCATCTGGATTTCAACGTTCGGTACTGAATGAGTCACCAAAAGTCATCGGAACTCACTGAATAACCTATTTACATAGGAACATTGGCAAATATTAGTAAGGAAGTCACAGTTACAAGAGTTACAAGAACTAATGAAGAGCGGTACAAGTTCTGTCAATTTTGTAATGGTCAGTACTTTGAATTATTCACAACTATGCAACGAGTTGGACGCACCAAACAATGTTATTTTACATTGAAGTAAGATGAATGACGAGAGGAAAATTTTATGTGTGTTTCTGAGCTTCGTGATGAACTCAAAACGGTTTTATCAGAAAGCAAGACCGTAGTTTGAAGCACTTTTCAGCGATAAAAGTGAACTGCAGAAAATAACTTACTTGGTTGCCATCTTTGCCATCTAGAATGAGTTAAATGTATCATTGCAAGGACCAAATGCAACATGCTCCGATTTGTCTGAAAAGATCCGATCATTCCAAACACAATTTGCTTTCATAAAGAAATTGCATGAAAATAAAATTTACGGTTCGCCTTCCTTATCTGTTTTCCTGGAGAAACATGACATTGAACCAGACAAAAGGATTACGATGATAATTTCTGTGAAAAAATGCTTGCACACGTTTCCTGACGAAATTTCATCGTACTTTCCAAATCTACCTGACACCCCATTTGCACTTGCCAGAAGCCCATTCACAGTCCATATTGAAAAAGTTCCTGATGCACCGATAACTGATTTCTTTCTCTACAATGCCATTTAAAAAATTCTGGATCATGTGATTGCAGACATATCCTTTTCTGTCTGAATCTGTGTTGCGCCTTCTTCTTCATTTACAACTACATATCTTTGTGAAACTGGGTTTTCCAGCTTGTTGGTTGTTAAGTCTAGATACAGAAGTAGACTTGTGGAAGATCTTTGTTGTGCTCTTGCAAAGACTGCCCCGCGAATTTCTGATCTAGTGAAAAAGAAGCAATCAAGACTAAATTTCATTTATTTGTACTTATAAATAAATATTGTTTTTGTGATAAACATATACGCTTTAATTATGTTCAATTTGTAACGATGAAAATACATCTTGCATAGATATTTTTACCACAATTCATAACAGTAGCAGGTCGCGACATTAGAAAGGTTAAGATCCATAGGTCTCGAAGCTTTAGGAGCGTGATCGGCCGATCATCTTCTAGTAATTTTCACTGCGCTACCTGACGCCTAGACAAGCACAAACCAAATAGTTTTAGAGGCACATACTATCATTATACAGACACATTATCTGCAAAGAAAAATCCATTTTTTTGGCATTTAGACACCTTTGCACTTCCACGCATTAATTATCAGATTTATCCACTTGTAAGAAAGTGAGCATTATTTCTGACGTGACTTTTATGTGACAAACTGACTTTTGTGTCAGTTCTACATTGGAGCATATCAAAGAGGCGTGACTTGTCGTGACACACGCGTCACGTAATCCCACTGAAACACGAGTCACAGTGTCGATTGCCGAGAGCGTAGCTTCTTCTTTATTCGTCTTTGATGTCATCACAAGTTGGTTGACGAGAGAGTGATGCTACGATGAAAAGGAGGTGACAAGATGTTTGCGAATTGCACTTCGTCAGAGTCGTGGTGAATGGAGAAACTAATACATTCCTCTTCATATCACCGCGTGCGGCTTGGCCTCGCTAATCAAGAGAGGCAGACGTGTGAAACAAGAAGAGAGATATTACTCTGTGTTTTCCACAGGGTGGAGAATCCAATTTCTTCTACTCTTACGAAAACATAAATGCACATCAAAAATTTTGAACTGCTACGTGATGAGTCAGTACACGTTGGTCAAAATAACTGTCTGAATGACAGAACCTCTTATGAAAATTATGAATACTATTTTCTACGCATACGTTTCATTCCTGAAATATTTTTATAGACACTTTCAGATATTTTTAATTTTTCCTTTTCTCCATATTATGAATGTTAGAAACCGGAAGTGGAACACTAGATGTAAATGGAGTCGGAATGAGTCCAAAAATAGGTTTTTATTCCAATAGTATTAAAATTCATTTGTCAAATTTGGTTGTATTGCATCAATTTGTTCGTCTTATCGGGAAAACAAAATCCTTTTTACACACGTACAGAAGTGCGACATGGGACATCAACGCTAAAACTTGAACATAGCCTCTCCTAGAGCCAATTCGCAAAATTTTGAACCGATTTCATTTTTTTCTACTAAAGATTACAATTCTTCATTTATTTATTTATTGCATAATTGGAAAGTAACAAATGGAAAATTCCTTCTCATACGCTCCTACGTCACAGCAAGAATGTATGCTCCAAATGTCTCTAATAATAGACATTGTTGGCCTTCAAAGATCAAGTCATGCGGTTTTCGATTTTACCTATTTCCTTCTTTAGCTCAACTAATGAAAATTCATAAATATTACATAAATTTGATTGTTATAAAATATGAAAATATGGAGAATGGATAATATAAGGGAATGGATAAGACTGCCATTCACAGCGTACTTAATGAAGCTCTAAAATTAGTTAGAATTTTACAATATGCAAACTAATTCCATTGAAGTTAATAGACTGAACATCATTCTTTGATTCAGACGTGTAAATTGTATACAAATAATTTTTGATTGAGTAAAATATAACGAGACTTTCATACAAAAATACTATGAGTAGTTTTTAGTATTTTCAAAATGAATCTTGAGCCATTTTTTATTTCCAAGTGAATGAGATTAGCGGTTGTAGAATGTTCCTTGTAAGATACATTTCCTTCCACGTCGCTAAGATATCTCACAGGGAATAAAGAAGAATATTCATGGTCACATTCCTTATTTGCATTTCATTGAGAAAAGAAACATGTACGACGGAAGGCTATCTCAATATGCTTTTAGTTAAAGGATTCTACGACTTTTAAGATCACTTTTATTTACACATGGTACGTGTTTGGATAATGAAAAACGGCTGGAAACTACATATCTTCATGATTCAACATATCTTCAATGAATCTGATAGGATCAATGATATGTTCAATTATAAATGAATGATCAGTGATCAATATATGAATCGTTAAATGAAATCCTTTCCTGTTTTTGTGGGAGGGATTTATCTGGAAATCAGTGGTGAATAATATTGATTTAATAGAGAAGAAATTTTAATTTATGCAAGTTTACGACCTTTTTCGTTGGCAAATTTTTATCAGGTTTTTATCAAGTTTTTGTTAGATTAATTGACATTAGAAACTAACATACAAATAAATTATCTAATACTTGGTTATCGGTGAGGCGATACTAGTATTCATTTATTCTTAAAAAAATTATATAATGTTTATGAATACGTATTATAAATTTTTGTTGATGTTTATTTCAGACAGATGTGTTTTTGTCATGTACCTATGTATTAAAGATGAACGCTGTGAGAAATTATAAATAAAACTTGTCTACGAAAAAGGTCGTAAAGTTTAAAAAATTAAATATATTAACAGACGTAAGTAACCAATTATCAGTGTATGAGAAGAAAGTTTATTTGAAGTAAGAGAAAAGTTGTACTGTAGCGAAGACATTTAAAAGTTGTTTATTGATTTCTAAATATTATGATGGTTAAACCATATTTAGAATTTTAAAATCAATAAAGCAATAAAAAATGGGACATGACTTATGGGTGTTGGACCCAACCTGTATGATGTTAAGAAGAGTTTCATCCGTTATACAACAATTATTAAGAGTGTAACTGCTTTAAAACTACACGTGCTTGTAAGGTTACTTGCAGACGTATTTGAAGACCCCAAGTTAGGTTTTATTAATGCATTTATTTGCGCTCTTTCTCTGGCGTTTTGTCTGCAACAACTATTAGAAGATGTACGTAACCTTTGCCTCATCGTAATATGTGCGTTAGCTTATTTGAAGATGTTTATTAAAGAACAAGTTCGGATACGAAAACAAACAAAAATATTTATTCAACTCGTAGGACGATAAATCGAATGTATTTCTGGAAAGTTTGATCAGCGCCAAAAGGAATAATTTTCCTTTAGACGTAAACATATTAGTTTTTTTATACTAACAATTACTAACATCTCAAGCCAATTGGAATGCGTTGTGCAATAAAATATCAACCCACGATCAATATTGTTTGAAATTTTTTTAAACCATTCATTTAGGTTTAAAAAAAACAATAAATCAAAAATTGTTCAATGAATCGTTTATTACAAATTTTAACTGATAATTAGTACTCCTATTAACAATTGTAATTTATTCGTCTTTTGTTTATAATTTTACAAATTACAGATTTAAATGAGGGCAGGTTCTTTGTTGTATAACACGGTCCAATTATGCTTCGTTCTTTGATGGCGGGACTTTAGCACTACCTATGTAAGATTGTCGTGAGGTGACAGCGTTCACTCCTATGAAATCACCTACATGACGTCAAATATCATGTGTACCGATGTTCCATTTCACTTGAGAAAGAAATTTGTGGTAAATATATTAACTATTTCAAATGAATTCATTATACAAGTAAAAGAATGTTGCGAAACACGACACTTACGGACATTAGGACAGCGACATGTATGATCCCTAGGTGTATTAATGATAAGGACATGAGACAAATTTATAGGATGTAAGTATTTCAATTCGTAGGGTCGAAGTATGTTTATAAACAGTCTTACGTTGCACTGAACCGAATTCCTGAAAATGTGAGAGGATTTTGAGGTTGAACATGTCTTTATTATGTGAGACCAATGGAGTTGGCGTACCGTCATTACAAACCTATTACGAGAAATTGATACTACAAAGTTTCTAAAAATATTTCATATTCATAATATATTATTAGATGAAAACGAATCATTTACTGTCAAGAAAGCAGTTAAAATCTGTGTATGACCACGTGGAGGACTAATATACAATTCCCAATCGCATGATGTCCCAACGAAGATGGCCAATATTATCTCACCGCGAAATCGTCTTACGCAGGACATTTCTCCATAAACCCAAAAACAATTCGGTGTTTGTAGCCCAATGTCACTCGGTCATTCTTTACCCAACGGATATTCAGCTAGTTTACAAATACTTTCTTTTTCGAGTCTTTTCCCAGTGTGTTGTTAATCACAAGTTGCGCTTATGACCTTCAAACTATTGAGTAACTCTTCTCAGAGGTTGCAGTGACTCAATGTTTGCAGGCGGAGAGAGCATGCATGTGGAAACATGGTTGAAAGGGAATTTAAGAGATGTTGTTCGACCAGTATTCATTATTTTTTCATATCGTTTACTATCTCTTCTTCTGTGTCTAAAAATGGCATTTCCAATATTCGAATCATATTGCTTTGTATTGGAACTAAATATTGAATATTAGCTCGCTTAAAACACGTATAGAAATATTTTGAATCATTTAGAAAACAAATATGACGGTCCATTCTAGAGTCAGTTGTTTACATTAAAATGTTTGGAAGGAAATTAAATACGTTTTTTGGAAAGATAATGTGATATAATTTCCTATCAATGGGATTGTGAACATTATCTTTAAAAAATGTAGATATCATCTTTTAAAAAATCGTTTCAAAAAAAACTAACTTCATCGCGGAAGTAAACTTCCTTTTCGTACAACCGCAATGCTCGAGAGTAATGCGTCGTTTCTGTGGTTGGTACGTACAAGCTCATATTCGGGGAGACCAGCCACGGACAAGTCTGGACAGACAAATCTGGAACCATCACTTTTCTTGCAGTTTTTGCTCTAGTAAGAAAGAAGAGTATAAAATTGATACTTTTGTACACGAAAGAACTGTTTTTCCGAAAAACTGTAAGACTCTTTCCAGAAATAATTTTGTACTTAAATTGTTGCTCATGGTTATAATGGTCAAATGTAGTTTTAATTGCTTTTTAAAAATATTTTATCATTCGCTGTATACTTTACTAGCTCATTCTTCCCGGTGTCGCCCAGGTTTCTTATATAATATTCTAAATTCATGTTATTTTCCATAGTTATCTAATTTTGTGACATTAAATTTTCACTTTTGTTAATTTTAAAAATTTAATACCACAAAGAAAACATTCACAAATACACACAGTTTTCAGTATTGCATGCTAACATCTACGTAATTACAAATTATTTTAAAACTCAGACAGAAGGAAAAACTACTTTACACAGAAAGCTTAAGAAACAAACCGCATAGTTGAATCCTCTGAATACTTTGGTTTTCATTTCACTCTTATTTCAAAACAATGTTCTTCACAGTATTCGTATAAATTTGCTTCTTCAATTCGGTCACTTAGATTGTAAGTTCAGTGGTTTCCCCACGTAAAGGAACGCTACGCGAAAAAAAGTAATGACAAAATTCATGCGAGTGAAGATTCAAATCTACTAATTAGCAGCTAATTTTAATTGGTTTTCTGGTCTTATAACTCATCAATTTTAACACTCCTTTGTAATTTACTTGCAATAACCCTCAAGAAATTTCCTTTGAAATTTCAAGTAATTTAATCAATTACTTTTTCCGATTTCCATGCCACAGACAATCCATAGAATTCACTTTTATTAGCATAGATTCTGATAGAATTGCAATAGTTTGTATTTTTACTTGTTCTACTCTCAAAGAGAATAATGCTTTACTTTTTCGTTTATGGGAAGTATCAATATCGTGAAAAAATTCGTCAGTTTTGACAGAAACGTGAACACTGATTCCCAAAAAGCGATTTCTCCCCTACTGTGTGTCAGTAAAGAATTATCTTCTTTAATATTTATAATAGATCCTGAAAAAGATTCGACACTTCCATCTTCTTGTAAATAAATAATTTTCTAAATAACAGGAAAAAGTCACATAAAAGTTAATCCCAGGTTGGACGAATCGCTTTCAGCTTTCGTTTACTACTACATAATCAGTATCTTCCCCACGGACGAAAGCAAAATCCGAAACCCTTTCGTTCAATCACTGACTTTTATGAAGAGAATGATCTAAGTATTATCTATGGGACATAATATTTCAAGAATTTCACACTTCACATCATTCTACCTACTTGCCTCGTCACATTGCCTATTTGCCAACATTATTTTATTCATTCGTTTTGCAGAAGCTCTTACAAAAAAAATTGAAATGTTTGTGAATTGGTAGACCTATTACTTTTCATTATAAATTTCACTTTACGTACAACCTCAAAGACAATTAAACGCAAATGAGAAATTTTGTATAAAGTTTTCTTATTACAGGTTTCTAACTACTATCACGCTCAAATTGTTTTAGAATTATTATGTTTGTTCTCAATTATAATGTGGAAACTTCCATTGAAAGAAGATTTTACACTTGTGCTTTAGCGAAAACGACAATGGCCTTACAATTTACATAACAGTTCTCATAATTTACGTTCAAGTTTATTATGAGTTGAGGACTATCTTTCAATGAAGTAATGTGTTTATGCGTTGTTGCGCATGTTAGTACTTCAAATATTTACAGCATGCTACTTGCCTTGACAGCATGCGATCTTTCCCATAATTTCAGACTTTAAATTGATCTCAGACTCAGTGATAAGAGATAAGCACAGTCACGGGAACTCAGAGAGTTAGGGAAATATATGTATCAGGCAGAATAATAAACGTAATATCCAAGAACATTCATCCAGAATAATTCTACCAGAATTTGTTAAAAATTGAGAATAAACATTTTGGTAAACAAGAGTAACAGATAAGAGAAGAACTGACACGTCAGGAGAAAGTATAAAAATTCAAATAAAATTGTCGTCAGTTTTTAGTAACGGAGGTCAATGCACTACGACCAGTGCTTGATATTTTGTGCTTCTCTAGGACGAATGATGGTGAGGAATGAATGGCAGGGGAAACGGGAGTACCCCGAGAAAACGTGCCGCGAACCCGGTTTCGTCCACCACCGCGAATCGTGGACAGGATTTGAAGCAGCGTCACCAGTAGTAGAAAGCGAGTACCCTAGGCACTACGCCACGGGTGGCCCAAAGTCATTTAACAATTTATAGCAACGTTTTTGCATCTTCAATATTTCATTAACATTTTCAAAATAAATTGATTGTCGCGATATTAAACCAAATTTAAAACAATAAAATTAGAAGTGAAACCAAACGTTGTATAAATAAAATAAATGGATGTAAAAAGAAGAAACCTCAAAAAGTACAAAGGAGCTCTAGAAACCGAAATATTTTTAATATTCGCAAAAGGATTTCAATAAAACCGAGGCAAAATAAAATTTAATTCCGAATATCGAATACAGTAGAGTAATTACAAATTTTTAACACCTCTTTGTGAAGAAGTATAATGTATATTACTGTAGTGAATCGAAAATATTTCAATTTGAGGACTTATTGGAAAAAATGACCCCTCCTCCAAACGGGTCTTTTCGTATTTTGCTCGAAACAACCACTCCCTACCTTCCTAAAACTTTTTAGTTATCATGGGAAGATTCCACGTTGCCTGGTCAGCAAACAATTATTGCTAGTTTTTTGTGTAAGATATTGTAGTAAATTCTAATTCTAAACTTAATATTCCATCACGTTCTTTGAAGAATCTCCGCGTCTCGTACTGAGATGAATTTTCTCTCATACTGTAGTATACTCGGGGAAGTAAATCGTGAAAAGGATTTGAGGGATAATATAATCGTAATATTAAAAAATAAAATTGTCAATGTCGAACCAAAAATATGAAGACACGAAACAAAATCTTTAATATTTTAAAATTGCATCGTTTTAGCTCTTACTAAATCAGCTCGTTTCACAGCGGTTACGAACGTTATTAGTCGTGCCATTAATTAATTTACCCTTGCTCATTTCGGATTGTAGAGTTATCCTTGAAATTAAAACACTAGGGAATTTACTCAAAATACTTTCGCACGAAAATCGAAGTTTCGTCGATGGGGGAGTGGGGAGTGGGGAGCAGCTGAAGATTCCGAAACGAGGGCGAATGGAGACTGGTAGCAACGAATGAATAGAGAAGGGCGTCGCCAAGCGAAAAGTGCATTTGCGCCAGCTAATTCAAACGCCGCTCACTTTAGCCCTCTCACCCCTTGCGTTCAACTAATGGAATGAAGTTTGCTCCAGACGCTTCAGGGCCTTAATGGGTTGCCTCCAGCTGGGCTAACGGCAGATGGGGAAGAAGGAGAGAACGACTAAGAAGTTCGGGAAAGAAATGCTCTGCAGTTGGTGCTTCCACGTTGAAAGTGATCCTCGATGCCCTATTATTGATACACATATTTTCAAATGCCTTCATTTTCCAAAGATGTCAGTCCTAACTACCCCATTGATTTGAAATATATGAACAACGAGAGAGGATTCAACTTAGTACGAATCGCAGGGATTCTACAAAAAAGTATTAATTTTCGAATTAGAACTTGCTTCAACATCTTACACTAAAAATCTGGCAATGAATGGTATGTAGATCAGGCAACGGAGGGAATCTTCCCAATGATAATGTCTGAAAATTTTTAAGAAGGCAGGGAGTAGATTGTTCGTGCAAAATACGGAAATGTAAGACCCTCCACGTACGTATATGAAGAGTTGTATAGGTGGTCCATTTTTTGCAACAAGTCCTCAAAGTGAAATATTTTCGATTTTTCATGATCTTTTTATCTTGGAACTCAGATATTGATCCTAGACATAAAAGTTAAATGAGAAAATTATAGGTCTTTATAGACTACAAAATAACACGTTTAAAAAATAAAACTTAAAAATCATTTTTGTTTTCGTGCAAAATTACTGCAAAGAGCGAATCGTTTTTGCTTTCATGTGTAGCAGTATATTATCACTCAGAACTGCTACATATTATCAATTATCATTCAGAACTGCTATATATTATCACTCCATGTATGTTATTACTTACTTGCATAAATATTACATGTTATCACACGGAAGACATTCTGTGTTCAAAGATACCAAATGCAAGTCAAACGAACGTTTGTTTATGTACTCCAAAGAACGACAGATGTGTACGCGACGAGAAATACGAACGCAATTAGGAAGGTTCCAGAACAGCGACAAAGAATTCTCTCGACGAATCAGAAGGTTACCAAAGTGAAATTATTTTGATGATCACAGTTAGAATTGGTTCTGACTAGAGACCTCCTGCCGAGCAGACGTCTGTGAAGCGCAGACCTCTGCGTCAAATGTTTATCGACGACCGGCTCACAAATAACCGAGACGAAATCCCTCGCCATCCGAAAATGAGCTCGGATCAGTCAAACGACTAAGTGCCAGTACTGCAGCATATACATAGTGATTGAACTTTGTAAAGTGAAACTTGAAGATTTTTTACAACTCAAATTAGTGAGTGCTGCAGGTTGCTGCAAAAACATTATATTTTCAGGAATTGCAGACGATTTGACGTGCCCTGCTGTTGTTGGCACCGAAATATTTTTCCACGTTATATGTTAGACGTTTTTCTTTCTACGAGCATTTAGTTTTCACTCACATTTAATAAGAATTAAACTCGTCCTTTTCCTGATTTTTGACTTATTTATCTTGAAGGGGATTTCGTTATGGAGCAACGCAGTTGAGACCTGTGAAGTAATGAAATAAACCACCCCGACACATGGTTTTGTAAGAAAGCCCTTGTAATAATAAAAGCAATTAAATTCAGATGTAATCTAATTAGTTTCTGAGGTACGTTTAATTATATATCCGGACATTTATGTTAACAATTATCGTATTACGTCAAAAATGGTTGTAATATCCTACCAAGGTGGAAATTATTTGGAAGATCCTATAGTTTGTCCCATTTTGATTTTCAATGGGTAGATTGATAATAACATCCAATGTTTAAAGAAAAGAGAGGAATTTTTTGATACTAAAAAAAATGAAGATGGATCCTTCTCTATTAGGTCTGAAATTTCTAATTTTGAAAGCTGAAAATCTGGCATATTAGGTAAGTACAGAAAAATAATAGATCGTACTGCAGACAATAGAAACCAAGTTAGTTCTTCTTAAGAAATCACTGAACCTTAGTTTATTACAAATGGGTTGAACGGCTTTTGATAGAAATTAATTTATAATTTGTTATCGTCATTTCTGTAGTAAATAATCACAGACAAATTGTTTAAACAAATAGTTCATATGTCAGGCTTTTAAAATGGTGGAATTGGTGTATAAAACACATCTCGTCGCCCATTCGTTTTGGCTTGGTTTTGCGCGACTTCAAAATTATTTCACAAAAAGTCTTCCTTTTTTATTTACCAAAATTATCAATTTTAAAAAACCTGGTGCCATACTTTAAAATAATAATAATAACTGCATTTTGAGTTTTGTAAAAAAGTGATAAAAAATTATAAAAAAATTATTGAAAAATTCTTTTTTGTGTACACTTTGAGAAAAAATATTTCAACGAAGAACTCTGCATACAAGTTTTTTAACAAAAAAATCTTACATTGCACAATTTTTCGCTAGAATCGATATTTAGCCTGTAAAATGGTAATATTTAGATGTGTCATCTTGTTTAATTTTAACAACAAGCTTCTTTGAGGGTTTATTGCAAAAAAATGACTACCTCAACAATCCTTCAAAACGCTTGGGAGGTTCTTAGATTTTCGTGTTTTACACAAAACAACTACTCCCTACTTTCTTAAAATTTCTTGAACTATTTTTACCCATTATCTGCTTTATTGTAGGTATTTATA
>NNCF01126744.1:295206-306437 GCA_002313205.1 Laupala kohalensis | reverse complement strand
TATATATATATATATCAATAAATTACATTCTAACCCATCATCTAAATTCTTGTAAGCACTTCCCCTCTACACAACCTTTATATAAAGCCATTCCACCCCAGAGTGATAGCCCACGCCCGTGACAAGCCAAGCGCTAAATTGCAAGACTTGCTACGGGTTCCCGGAAGAGAATTCGCCAGTTCAAAAAAACGACGATTTTCATAAAGATGCTGTTGAGACTCTTTAACCGACAGCCAAATTGTTCCTTACAAAACATCAAATAGAAAGAATTAAATAACTCTCGCGTACATTAAATGGCACAAGAGAAAAGAAAACACTTTAAAATTACATTTTTTAATTACGATGAACATCCGAGTGGAACCGGATCTCGACGAATCCTTGGAGTATGAAGATATAATATAGGTACCTAAAGTGTATGAGGAGATTATAGAAGCACCCTGCGATATTTTGGTTTTGCTACAAAGAGGGAGGTTATGTGACAATTCAATAGTACTCGAATTAAAAGAATTCTAAAGAACCAAAAGGATCATCGAGGTTTTTGAACCAGGTCCCATGAAAATAATGAAACAGAAAGAATTGAGATGCTTAATATGAATTATACATTGGTATGGTCTTTTATCACGACTGATTTATCTACCTTACATCTTGATAAGGGTCCTCATCTGAAAGGATCGAAACGTTGATGGTTTTAACCCTATTGTGACTTATAATTTCGTATTAAAATAAATTACATTTATTAATTGAGAAGCGTATTTTATCAACAAGAGTAAGTGGATTCCGATGAAGCACCTTAAAATGTGGACTCTCGGAATAGTTGCGAGTATAATTGTAACTATGTTCATATGTCTAAATGTTCGTAACTCGTGTGTTTGTTAGTCGCTGAAGGCACGGCGAAGGCGTAACATTGTGGCGCTGTCAGCTGTTCAGTCGCCGCATACTACGTCCTTGACACACCCTTCCGTCTCCCCACACATACCTTCTTCAGACTCCGCAGTCAGGACTAACCGTTGAAGTATGTGGATGACTTGGTTTTAATCTATTAGAAGATAAAGTAGATGCTTCATCTCATCTCTGCAGTAAGTGCGAAGAAACATGGCGCAAAACCCTATCAAATTTTGTTGAGTTAGTGCTGTTCACAATTTATATTTTTCAACTGGTATGGGCTACCGACAGTTATTTAATTAACGATCAGTTATTAAAAATAAACACATCAATTGTATATTGATATTGTTTTTATATTTAAAACACATAAATATTAAAAAGTACATACGTGTCTAAATATTATGACAGAATTTTAATTTTCATTGGTGACTAGAACGTTTGTTTTAAAGTTTAATTGTTATATTGTTAATATTATATGTATTGTTAATAAAAATGATCATTTTGACAGGATAGAAACTTAAAAACTTTGTGATAAAATTGCCTAGGAAAGAGTAAAATAAAATATCATACACATCTAATATAGTATGTCTACAACGCTTCTTTCGCAACATTATATTGATTTCCATCTCCAGCCTTTAATTATACAATCCTTCTGATGTTCCCAGAAAGGCGCAACTTTTCCGAGGCATAAATATGCCCGAACTTTGTGGTCGAGCAACTTTTGAAAGTGGTGTATTGGATAGCAGCTGTGCAGTTCTCATAGGACGTTCGATAAGATGGAAGATACGTGCAGTTTCGTATCGGAAAAGTCACTCGAATTTCTGATACAATTTAAGAGAAGAGAAATATGCGTTTAATATTGACACACGCACAAATACAGGATAAACTATCATCTTGATTCTTATACAAATTCTTGAATCATGGTTCACGCAAATAAACAATTCGAGTGTGGTGAATGAATCGCGTCGTATTTTAAACAAAATTTCCCCATGAAGCTCTGAATGAAGTCACACCGTAAGTAACGAAACACAATGAAATACACACAGATTCAAACTGATCAGTTGACTTTAAATATTTTGTCTAGATGAACAAAATGTACTTGCAGTACGAATATGAGGTTTTCTGGAGAAATTCGATATAATATTGCACATATAACGTCGTTGTACATATACCTTCATGTGAAAATATCTAATAGAACCAATGTTCATGATTATCAAAATTGAAACTAAATGACGAAGGACATTGACTACATTTGTATTGTACATTCAGTACAATTGAGTAGTTTTCCTTACATACATTGAATTTAAATGGCATCTATCGATTTACAGTCTAATTTGGACTATCCAACTATTTGCACGTGTGATAAACGTGAGATTGTGATAAATGTGATCTTTGCCAACTCTACTCTACAGTATAGGATGGTTGGATACACTGTGTGGAGTATACCGAGATTTCATTAATTTACAACGAACCTAAACGTAATAGAGTTGCACAACGCTGGTATCAATTTCTCTTTCCGCATCACGTCCCTCCATCACATACCATTTCTCCCGATTGGAGCAAGGGCTGCGGCAAACGTGAACATTCATAATTAACAAGGTTGATTTTGGTGCTCCACAGACTCTCCGAACTCTCAATTTTAAAGAGAACCTGTCGATGAGTTCTCGAACCATTGTCCATACCATGAGTGTGTCCAACAGTTGCATCTGGCGCGTACTTCATGAAGACTATTATAACATTTCCGGTCGCCTTTGCTCCACATGCCAATATCTGAACGCACTATCTACATATTCACGACACACTTTCTTCATGGATGAAGGTTATGCACCAATGTTTCGACATCATTAACAGGTTGTGTCATCTGATTGGACCGTACAGGTCACTGGTAATTAATATTCCCTAAAAAAGTATTAAAGGTCCTCTGTCGATTTGTCACAGCACATTTGTGAGCCAGAGTACTGACGTTGGTGTATGATGCACTTTTTACACACTGAACCACGATACATTGACCAAACATTCGGGGAAAAGTGGACGTGTCGAAGAGTCCAACCCACCCATCACAATCGCTGGATGTTCTATAAACTTTTTCCTAGAGAGCGATATCAAGGATGAATGGGTTCTTCAATTTCCAACCCCCAAAACGCTGATAGATTTTTCATAATAACAATGCGAGACTTGCCCCATTCTTCATCATCAAAAATCTTCTTTTAACTCTGGAAGAATAATCAAAACTGTTCGCGCTATTTCAAAATGATGGACATTCACTTGGATATTTCCTTCCTGTACGTTAATCTAAAATTTCATTGAAAATCTGTATCTGGGACAAATATACATAATAAATCATTAATAATAACGGATACACCTGCAAACACACACACGCAAACGACAAAAACAATATCACTTTTTCGTGATTCATCCTTTTCGATCCTTTACCTTCTTTACAAAGTCTCTAACGCACCGACATGAAGGAAAATAAGTATACTTAAGTAGAGGATATATATTACACCTTAAATTCTAAAACATGGAAATATTTAGTATAACTTATTTCACTGGCAGTTTTATTCTCTCTTTACCTTTATAATGCTTCTCCCTGATGAAAACTACAGCTGTGAGGTTGATTATAGGGAAAATTACCTGAAACAAAGAAAACAATCATTACCCTTATGCAATATTCCATTCATTAAAAGGTTAATATTTATGAGTATTCTAATGGGTCTGGTGGTTCACGGAAATAATAGTGTTTCGCTATTTCTTCTCTTCTGAACAAGACAATGAAATTGAATAGCATTACTTGATTGTCGCCATGATAAACAGTGATTCAGTTTGAATGTAATTTGTGTACTACTGTTTTCAATGAGTAACAAACGTAGTTTCCCATGTCGATAGAAACACATTATTATTACAAAAACGCCCTGCACTGTTCTTAGCATTCACATCTCGTATTGGATAAATTGTATATATTTAGTTCATAATGATAAGTATGTGCAAGTTAATTCTCTCTTTTCTTTCCATTGTTTTCTTTATTACACATATTCTCTAGTTCTTCGTACCATCAATGAAAGCAGTCTCTTCTTCACTATACAAATCACAAACCCAAACCAGATGTTCTTTCGATTCAATTTCCTTACACAGACACATCCTTTCCGAACTATTTCTATCCTTTATAAGTTTAATAAGTGTTATAATAGTTTCTACTAAAAGCTACGATTTTCGAAACTACACAATTAATCTGTTATTTAAAAAATGCAATATTGAAAAACATTATCTCGCGGGTAGAACAAAAAGAGCCAGAATTGCCCGTGGGTCAAAGTTTGATAACCCCTGTGCTAGACTGATATCTTGAACGTTCGTTAAAAATGTTCTAGAACCATCGAATTTCATACAAGACAATCGAGGAACTACGTGCGTCAGTAAATACAGAATTCTGTTAGAGGTCAAGTTTTCCCACTCCTCCTATACTCATCTAATCTTAAGTCAACATAAACCATGCAAAAGGTCAAGCAGATACAGATGGTCCCTTGGATCTGCGCTCGTGAGTCGGCTGCATCTAGCCTAATATTGCCGTCTCCTATCATATATATTTTTGACTCAATGCGGAACAAGTAAACTACTTTCTGTACATCTAGATTTTATGTGGATCGACTTTTACGATATTTGTTATTTTTCTTCTGACAATGCATACTTTTAGAAAAGTACCCATGAATTCTCTCTCGTCCGAAGGTAACAATTGACGGTCATTTGCATAGATCGAGGTATACTACTGTAATGTACGCTCCTTGGTTGCTAAGTTATCTCTCAAAGCTATGCCATTCAAAACATGGGGAGATCTACATTTCAATGAATAGATAGTAGCATTTTCTTTTTAAGATTGGTTCGAATTAACTGTAGTAATTTCCGGAGGAAAAAAAATATTTTTACATAAAGATTTTATCGGCCATCTGATGAAATATTATAACTCGATGTTATGAGGAAACATACTGAGGTGAATAATATATTGGTATTCTAATGATTTATGATAAATCGCATTTAATTTTTTCCCTCATTGCAACTTTATGAGATTTTGTACGAGTGCTTGGCAAATATAATTCTCTCTTAATTCTTTCTCATTGGCGTTTACTTTACGAACATTCACGTACTTTTAACAAATGCAATTGTACAGTTTCGTGACTTGAATCCAGTGTACCATGAACGTCGTAGCTGTGTTATCCAGGATTTATTTCTCGGAAAATGAACTATGAGATGTAATACAATCAATACTTATGAAATATAACACTAAGTACGGAAATAATACAAAGCACGACTTTTTAAATATTTCCCAACAAGAATTCATAGACATAATCTATTGAATACAAAATATGTCTAAAAATATTCTTTTGGATATTCATATTTCACAACAACAATTTAAAAGCAAAATTAGGGATGCTAAACGATCGTTGTATTCATGTTATATATATGTAATATCCGCACGATGTGCGAACTTCCGTATATATAATTTAATTACAATAATGTAATTATATGTAAGAATATACCACACGAAGTAAGCATGTACCGCACAAATTATGTATAATTTCCTACCGTCTTTAGAGATCCCTGTATATTTTCGAACTTAAAATATGTTTCAAAACAAGGGAGCACACAAAGTTATTTCCCACAAAGCTATTATTTCATCGAAATCAATTGCTTTCAGGGTTACAAGATATTTTAATTTCAAGAAGTTATCAATACCCCACCAGCTACGCGCGCACTGGATCGGCCGCCGTCCCGGATTTCCCAAAAGTTCTTTCCATTGCTTTGTATTGGTATGAACCCATTCAGCCGGCACTTGCCGCCGTTTGCGAAAAGTCCCCAGAGGAAGATCTTTTGGAGTGTCAGGAGGGCTGTAAAACTTTCTGCGAGACTCATTAACAGTTTATGATTGCGGGCACTCGCAGGTACCAGGTATTCGCCACTTCGATTGTGTTGAGTGATCAGAATAGAATGGGGAGCAAGTAACACGCGGATCCTAATCCTTTACGCCTTGGAGAGTGAACGGTCCTTTCACCCAACAGGGTTCCGAGCCAGTGCGCGCAGCCTTCTGTGCTTTTAGACGTCCGTCCGTTGACGTTTTTACTTCGAGACGTCCATCCATTGACGACCCAGTGCGCGCATTCCCGCCACCTCGCACGCAGAGTAAACCCTGCTGCAGTTAGAAGATATCCTTTAGATATTCTTAAACTCCCAATTCCTACTTTTTATCCATAACACTCTTCTCTCAAAATTATAAACCTTCACACTTCTTCTACTTCTTCTTTGTCCTATTTCTCACCATCCCTTCATTCTAACTCCACTTACTCCGTCTAAACAAAAGAGGGCCTAAGTCGCCGGTTTCCGGCGGACATGGTTCTCTTAATTTTATGTTACGGGAAGCATTGGAAAGCAATTCCACCGTGTGACCATCCACGATGAGCACCACCCAGGTGCAAGCGTGGACAGCTGCTGTAAAACACATCAATAACCAGTGCGCGCGTAGCTTTACCACGTAACTGTAACAAGACAAAATTACCGAAAGTTGGAACATACGGCTCGTAACTTTTTTCTGTGGTGTTCCACTAAGATATCGATCAGCTCAGCGCATTGTCTGTGAAACATTATTTGTCAACCAGTGAGCGAGTCCGATATATTGGCGAATACGCATAAAAACGAAGGAAATGCGTTTACTCCGCTTAGTATACAGTAGATGTGGTTGAATTTGTATGTATAAAAAGTAGAACGTGTAGGATGTACTACCCTTTTACTTCGTAGTTTAGTAAGTGAGGCAATTTCTACGCAGAAGCGAGTATCTGCTTGAATAATATGCATAAAGAATAAGTTTTGGAGGTAATGCTTGAAAAAAATCTTAGCATTGGTCTAACTATGCTACATTTTTTAACATTTCTTTTATGAAGAACAGGCTGATTACCCGGCGTTTCCCCGGATTTTTCTTAGACTAATTTTCTTTTACTCAGGAAAATTCTTTCTATATTGGAATATCATTTTACTTATTGGTTTTCAAAAATATGTAGAGCATCCTAATTTGTCAAATTCGTAATAATGCAAATTTAATACAAAACATGACTGTTTACACCATATTATCATGCGGGACCCGCGCCTGTTTTCGCTTCCGGGGCATAACGAGATTGCACCATTTCATTAAAATTTTTGTAAAATGTAAACCATTCGTCGAAATACGATTTAAAGATGTTTCTTATCTTTGTGAAATGCAGAAAACAAATAATCCGTTAAATTTGATGATTGTTGTTTTCCCTCTTAAATTACTCTCTTAAATTAAAGTATTCTAACACTTCTAATTTTAAAAATGTTTTATCTATAATTTAGATAAATTTTCGTAAATATAATAGACTTATGCTGTCACGCACTTTTTTGTAGAACTCTTTTGAGACAAACAATATTGCCATTCACAGTTGTCACCTATGTTCAACCGTTTAGGAAGCGTAAGCAAACAAAACTCTTTTTTCCCGATTTTATTCACATTTATTGTCAAGAACTATTTCTGACTTCCTTATTACGTATTTTAAAAACAAAAGTTAACCTATATTTATCCTGAATATTTAAACTATCTCCTTTCCAAATTTCATCACTATCGGTTCCGTAGTTTAGTCGTGATTAAGTAGCAAACAGACAGACACACATTTATATATTACGCATTTATGTATTAGTATATGGATTATCTTTTACTTCGATTCTCAGCAGATACTCCGCTTTTAGTTACCATACTTTTCACATACTTAACTACAAAGTAAAAGAACATGCTACACCAATTTTTTCATTCATAGAAATCGAAAAATTATTGCACTACACTTCTCAGTGTAAAAGTATTTGCTTCATTTTTATTCATACCAACCATTGTCACCTTTAGCTCTATAACTATAACAATGCTGTCACAAATATTTGACGGTCTGTTCATCAGGCACTCCATTGAGAGAGGAGAAACTTTTGGGTCGAGTATATTAGAAATATTTTAGAAGTAAATAGGAATATAAGTATAGAAGTCGCATTTTCATGCACGTGGCAGTTCATCTTGGCACCCACTTGCAAATCTTGCCGGTCTTGCTCTCCCACTTGTCTCGATTGCATCCAAATACACTACAATTAAACACTAAAATACATGGAAATATTGCGAGAACATGCATGAGGTTTCTAGTTTTGAAAGGTTAATGAAACATTTTTGGTGGGATTGGGGAGCAAGTCTGCATAAGTGCCGCTTTTTGGGAAAACGGTATTTAGATAACTTATAATGAAATATAGAAAGTTTAAGATAGTTTGAAGTTGATAAACGATTAAAAATTTAATAAATAGTTAAAATAAAATATTTTATTCAAATTTTGAAGGCCTGGGAGAAACATACCTTTTAGATTTTAATAACTAAACACCGGAGCAGAAAAAGATCCGTAGACTTACACCAGACTAAGGTGATATACATCAAACCGCATAGGAAATGTGTGGTTTTATTGAATTACGTTGTTTTCTCTTATTACAATGAAAAATCTTTGAATTTAAGAGAACAAAGGTTTACGACTTTATTCATAATTTTTAAAGAAATATACATTATTAATCAAAATAGGATAATTATAAAATAGAAGCATATGCGCTTTAGAATATATTGAACGGAGTTCTTGGTTTGCTCTAGTCACAAACTTTATAACCCCGACGCAAAAACGTAGAATAACATACTGAATGGGTCCCATTTAAAAATCATTATCTAACTGAAATAAGATTCAAAGCAACACAAGTCAATGACCGCAAACGCTCCACATCTGTCATGTATCAACTGTTCTGTTGAAAGCACGAATGCCGATTTGTCATTCTGGCAATGTCAGGCGACAAGGTTGTCCAACGTTTCTCAAGAACAGTGTGCAAGGCGTAGATGCCTTGATGGTACTGATCACAATAAAGAAAAGTACAGACAACTTCATCGATTCAAATGTAAGATAACATTATTTTATATAATGATATCGAATTCTGTCAATACCATCAACCACATTTCAGTTTTGCTGCTACTGTTTGATACTTCATTGAAGAGATTTTAGCACAAGGGAAGTCGCGGTTTGATTTTTATGTACTGCGACAGTAATATATTTTTGGTCACAAACTATGAAACTGCTGGCTTCGTACCGTAAGTTCAGTTGAACAAAATGAAAATTATAAACCGAAGATTGTGGAATCGATTTGTGAATAAGATTTCGTTTTACGAGTACTTGCCAATGGTTTTAACTCTTTTTCTTAATTGCTAGTACTGTATAATTTAAAGCATCATCGTACAAAGTACTCTGCAGCATACGACTCTGGTCTGTGCGACTCTGACTATGTCCTGAAGAAGGCCAGCAAGATGGCCGAAACGGTAGTTCTGTCTACTGAGACGCGGTTTGTCCCGGACAAACAAGTTTCTATCACCGATATGGATTTTTGTAACATAAGGAATAAAAGCGTACATCACATTGCACATATCGCAACCACTATGAGATGGAGAAAAACGAAATTGTCAGAACTTCATTCATTTGACTCCACTTTTTCCAAAAATTGGGAATCTCTAACATTATGGGCATATTTCGTTTTGTTAATGCTATGTGGAATACCAGGAAATGTGGACAACGTTTGTGTTTGCGGCAGCAAAATGTCATATAGGTAAGATATTCAAGCCTTGATTAGGGTTGAGTGGCAAAGGTACTCTGGAGGCAAAGATAAAGTTAGGAGGTTAATCTCCATTTCCGTTATTTGTTGAGATGTTAATCACCCTATTCACGTGTAATGACTTTGCTGTTGTTGTTAACTGGAATATCACTTCTGTATAAACATACAGAATATAGAAAATAAGACTATAGTTTTCACTGTTTTGAAATAAGATTTTTTTTCTGATAGTACAATGATGTGCTAAGTTTTAATTTTGCACCATGAGTTCATAAGGAATGGCTGGATAATTAGGCCGCCACGTAAAAGGGTCAAAATTCGCACAGCGATAAGACAAATGGCAGGAATATATCATTTTCGTCCCAATATAGACTGTACTTCTTTTCGCTGTATTTTCTGAATTGTAGCCGTAAATATTTCGGTTACCGCCCAGTTGCACAACGTGCTAGGTATGTTGGGCGCCTTACGAATATTACTCCGATTTTTAAATCGTGAAGCACTACAAAAACCAAGCACACAAACAATAATATAATTGAACAGAAAAAAATTACAAATACACAAGTTGAAAAAAAACAAACTCAACGCTGCTTCTCAAAGACACATACCTCCAGCGGAGTCAAAATTCATAAGCGTGAGCAATGGAAAACTCGAACGCAGTAATCACATATATTCGTAGAAAAATTTCACGGAAGAACAATAAATACTCTGTCACACGAGTGACACACTCACTTAATCACCGTAGTGCAGCGATGACACACCGAGATTAGAATTTAGAACACGAGTATTGTTACACAGATAGGGCACACTCCGCCTAGACAAGGCAACTCCGGATTCAGCCGTGAAAACTTCACACTCCTCGACGGACTGACAACGAAAATAGAAACTCCTGCCTCAATCACTCAAGAACGATGAATCACTCAGAACGTACACAATAATCTGGCTTGGAACTGATCTAATACTTTAGATAAGCTCCTTTCCAATCACCTGATCTAATACTTTAGAACTTTCACGAACTGATCTGCACCATCAACTCCTCTCTGATCATTTGATTATTTGTCTCCACTACTCTCAAACGTTTCATATTGGTCCCCGTGGGACATTTTTTCACCAGGGAACTAACATTTAGAGAATATTCTTTCTCATAATCAAATAATCTTATAATTTTTCAGTTTAGTTTCACTTAAGGGTGTCCAAAGTTTTCCCCATAGAATCATTTCATTGCAAATTCGAATATCACCTGTAGAGCAGAAATGCTAAGGGTTATATTTGTACCCACAAAAATTGGAATAAAAAATAAAAACTCGAGAGTATTCTGGTACTGGTTTCACGTGCATTCTAGGCACGCGAAATATTGTGGCAGAACGGGGTTGAAAAGTTAATAATTAATAATAAGAAAATAATTTTGAATAGTTACAAGTGAATGCCCCGGCTAGCTCTTCTCAGGGTTCCACAATACTAAAAAGGGTTCGATTTGTATCTGAAGGAAAAAGGACCATGCAAAGGTTCCAATTAAGGAAAACGCAAGGCAAATAAATCCATTAATAAAGCTATTTTAATGACTGGAGACATTCCTTACTCAAACAAATCACCCCCAAAAGATACAACAAATAAATCTTCGTTCTTGAACAGTCCATTCAATGCCAAAGTGACATTCTTATTATTAAAACACAATTAGAAATTCCTCC
>NNCF01126744.1:267226-294882 GCA_002313205.1 Laupala kohalensis | reverse complement strand
GTCGTGTGATACAATCACCGCCAGCCGCACCATACCTTCAAGATGCCAACGACCGCCGCCAAGAGGTCCTCCCGGAGATCATCCCTCAATAGTTCGCGAGAGCCGTCAACTTTCCGCTAACAGCCTCCAAATAAATGCGTCAGCAGCGTCAACTTTTGAGCGAACTTTGATGCGAGGACGCTACCGCCTAAGCTCGTCCAACAATCTCGTTCGATATGCGAAATGTTTGTTATTTGACGCCTGAGCATTTGCACATCGCCAAAAGAATCTAAGTTATCTTGGATGTGAGCGAACTACGTCAACTCCACCGAAAAGTTGCGTGATCTGAGAGATATCAGAAATATCTACTAGATGTGAGATCTGCGCGATATGAGAACTTCAATGTCAGAAATATCTGAGAACGGACGAACTACGTCCGAAAAATCAAGATCTGCGTGATATAAGCGACATGAGCTAAAACTTCGATGTCAGAAACGAAAAAACTTCCATCTGAGAAACGAATGAGTGAGAGCTCTATGAGAACTTCGATGTCCGAAACCAATGAGTTCTATGAGAACTTCGATGTCAGAGACGAATGAGCGAACTACGTCAACTCTACCGAAAAATTGCGTGATCTGAGAAACGAACGAGTGAGGACGAAAAATCTCTGTGTCTTCTTTAAATGGGCTTCATCCCTTCTTTTTCCCAAAAATTTCCAAAATTTTGAATGTCACGTGGCTCCTTTTGGAAAGCTCCCAATACCAAAATGATTTCCCCCTCTTACGCCTCGGTTCTCATTTGAACGTTTAAAGGGTTTTCTAGAAGATTCTCAAAAAAACGTTTAAATTTCCAACGTTCTTTCGAACAAGTTCGGGCATGTTCTCGCCCGGCGACCACATGGTGTTCCTTAGGATGGGTGGGACCTCCTCCCCCGTCCTCTTGCTCGCTTCGATTTCTAAAGGACCATAAATTTTAATTGATGTCAAAGAAATCCGCCGATGCCGCCTGGCCACCGACCGTCCGCGATCACGGTTGTCGTTCCCAACCGTCCTCCGTTCAAATAATATTTAGCGAATTATTCAAATCTCACAATATATTACTCAAATTTATAATTTTCAAATTCCATAATTTCTAATCGGAAATAAATAATAGATTACAAAATCAGTTGAACAAACTGTATCTACCTCACATAGCATTAGCAATGATCACTTGATTGGGAAACGTGATGGATTTTGAACAAAAAAGTTAATTATCACAAACGTTTCGTATCAGAAATGTTATTTATAAAAAATTCACACGGGAGTTTGAATTTACGCTCAGACGCTGAAAAGCTATCTGGTATATAAAATACAATATTAAAACATGTTTGTGTGGTTTCTGCTTTTTTGCAAAAGTATTTTGTGTTTATATTTATTTTCATGTTTAATATCATGTTCAATTGTTCTGTTATTATGATTCTTCTTATAATTTGTTTTTTTATGTGAATCACCTGACGACGTCTTAAAACATTCTGAGATTTAATTAAAAATGTTTAATATTCGTCCATAAAAGGTCATAAGTCTTTGATTATTTATTTAATTATATTATAAATTACCTTTCTGAAATACTTGTAGATATATGCACATGCAACGTACCCACCAAATGTCCATATCTTTCACTTCTTATTTCAAATAATTTGTTTTTACAATTGTATGTCAACAATTATAATAAAAAATTAATCCATGAAAATATTTCATGTTTATTTTGAATTACAACTCAAGAGAAACTCTTGTAACTGAGAGCATTCTGAAATAATCTCTAGAGTTAAGAAAAAGCAAGAAGTTGTTTTCAATCATAATTTGCTCCACCCGTGGCTCGGGTGGTAGTATTGTCACCGACTCATCACCGAGTCATCCCGGTTTCGAGACCCGATGTGACCAGAAAATTTGAAGCTTTTCACATTAATGTTTCAGTTCATGTAGCTGTGACTACTGAAAAGCGAACCCTGGTTTCTGTATCCACCTCCTCCTAGAATCAATAACTGTAACTATTACTAACTACTCCTACTAACCCCTCCACGTGGGTCAAGTTGTTGGTAAACCCAGCTAACCAACCCACCTACTAACAATGGCCTACCACCCAACTCCTATCGCTCCATGTAGATAAACTTCAATTGCACACTACATTTCCCATTTACAAACACTACAATATTAAAAAGATCATATTTGTAATTAAGAATCCTTTTCAAGGAAGTATCCAAACTGTCCCCTTAAAGACGTTCGGTTCCAATTATTAACGTTTACTTTAATAACTCTCCTAGCTAAATAGCACGGGAAATTGAATGAAACGAATATTCTGTGAGAGAACACGAACTTTTACTTTTATTTTGTAAGACTCTTATCCCATCTGCCAGTTGTAGGCGAGTTTCAATCGGTTTCATATTTCGCATTAATGTAAATAGGACATCAAAACGGTATGAATAGTATATGCATACTTGAAAGGTTATCGGTCATAATCATGGATTGGAAATTCGTTTCTTGGAGTTAGGCCAGAAAATATGCAAATAATATTTCTTTTCACCAAATTATCGACTATTTCAGTCCGCCTCAGAAACATAAATAACAAGCCACACATATCAACTACACCATGGAGACAAACACACGTTGCGCCCAAAATAGCGCTTCTTGATGTAATTCTTAAATGGTGTTATCTCGGAAAGGAAAAGATGAAAGATAAAATAATAGGAAATAATGAACACAACTTTTAATGTTCTAAAGTACGACGCTTTATTTGTCCGGTTACGCAGAACAGGAACTAACATTTTCATGAATACATGTATATGATGATGATAGCTAGCCACATAATGTTATTGATGCCCGTTCTGAATTTTTATTTATACTGCGTAAATTAAGATATCCTTAAATTTGTTACGCAGAATGGTTTTGATTCTACGACAATTGGTTAGAAACAATTCAAATATCAAGTGTCAAAATAGATCTTTATGGAAGTATTTCTTTTTTTTTTTTCAATGTGTATTCTTTTCTTTCTAAATGCAATTTAGTTACAATATTTTTCCGCCAAACTCAGCGATTAAAATATTCGTATACCGTTTTCAAATGAACTTGTCTGGTTCGGGAGGATTTAATTTAATAATTCCTACCTACAATTATATAATACAAAATGACAAGCCCCAAATTCAATTAACACATGTGATGAAGCTGTTAGCGTCATCATTCTCTAATTATATTATTGTTATTGATTTGAAATAATTTATACGTATTTCACGCACTTCCAATGTTTACGAACATTTATTCTTAAAGGATTTTACATCTATTACATAAACCTATATGTCCAATAATGTCAATTTATCATTATACACATTCAAGTGACTTAACAGATCCTAAAAGGTAACATAACAAAAATTAACATAACAAAAAAGGCTCCGTTTTGCCTATGGTTAATTGGGATAATAAATGTTGGATTATAATTCCTGAATTTTGTAAATGAAATGTTGGTAAACAGTTAAATTGGATTTAATTTACTCGAACTAAATATTATCAATAAGTATTTGGGAGTTAAAACCTACTTATCTTCATTAATATATTTTGAGAAAATAAGTCGATATAATTCGAATGTTCAAAATTTAAAAAGGAACCCATGGAATGTATGAGTGTTGCATTGTCAGTATCGGTCCGCTAAACTGTGGCGGACGTATCATTGAAAGAAAAGTTAATTAATAAATAATTAACTTACAACTGTTATTAACATGATGCTTATGTGTTTTACAGATGAAAGTGAATCCACGACAGCTGGAATGGAACTATGTTACTTATTAAAGTATGTCTTAAGATATATAAAAGCATTTGAATTTATGTAGTAACACTATATACGGAAACATTATATACATGTTTACAACTTATTTAACATAAGCTGTCTCAAATAATACTTTACTTAATGTGGATAATTTTTTAAAATAGAAACAAAGCATTTCTACTTTGAAATTGCAATGTATTAGGTACTTTAATAGGAAACCTGAAACTCTGTGTACTGTGCCTTGATCTAGCAGATTGTGTCCATGTTTCAAAGAGAAGTGATGCACTGTCTTGGCTGCCCATTAAAAATGAAATATACTACAGCAATTTCCGAGTTGGTGAGTTGATGGGAGCAAACAATCGCCCTGACATTGAAAGTTAGTCTGCTAGAGATGTCGGAATTGCATCAGACTGTATTACTTTCTGAGCAATCATTCTACGCCATATTTGGTATGTATTTTTAATCCTTGGGGCAAATGCACCAGTGATCGACACTTCGTTGTTTTTTTTTGGGGTTGAGTTACTTTTGACGCAATTCTCTATGCATTCTTAATCAGAAATGGTGCGTTATATGCAGTTTACAATGGAAATGAAGCAATAAAAGCGACCGTTGAATCAGCGGGTTTGGTCATACGACTGAATGACAGAAAACGTGTTGCCGCGAGAAAAATATTAGATTAAATTTGAATTTTGCATCAAAATATTATTATCAAGAATAACATTTATTATTGTATCTTCATCTCAAAACGTCTTCCTCAGAATAATCTATAGTTCGATAATAACTTACATGTAATTTTTGCTTAAAATTACAAACATATTGACATTCTATTAGTATTATAACTCGCAGCTAACTTTTTATCTTATCTAGGAATTTTTGCTGAATTTTTTGAATCCGCCTCTGCCTTAGGGCCCTTGATCGGAATTGATGGGATGGTCCCTTGCTTGCTTCCGGAGAGTAAATTAGTTTCTTTTCCCTCCACGTGGTCATACGCAGTTTGTACTGTTTTTTGACAATAAATTTATTTATTTATTTCATGAATTGTCGTTCTGTTTTGTTAGATTCTTTTGTGATTAATTTGTTATCGGAGGATGTCCACAACTTGGAAGCAATTTTCTGATTCTTTTCAGCGGTGGACATTTGATTGAAAATTAAGAAATATGCGTACAAATCAAAATATACGAGAAATCTGTGTATCAATGATATTTGGAAGCAATTATCTGAATACAAGATTTTAGTTTCCTAATCCGCAGCCTATTTACTGTATATATGTTTTAGAAAAAAGATTCGTTCATATTGTATTAATATAAACCATTTTGGGGAAAACCAATGTGTAAAGTATAATTAATATACAAATTATGAGTAAATAATAAATAAAAATAAATTAGCAACTTGTAATTAGTCAGATTTTTAAAATGTAATAATTGTCTAAAGATAGTGAGATCTAATATTTTCAAGACCTCATTTACTCTGAAATAAACAGTACTATTACGAGTAAGTAACACTTTTGTCTTCCAAACACGTCACTATAGGCTGGACCAGAGCATATTGTAAGGGCCTTAATGCCGCCTAGTAACATATTTGTACGGGAACCAAAAAGGAGAAAACAGTTAGGGGAAGCAGAAAATTGCGTTTTTTACCCAAGCAGATTCAATTATTATATCGTAATAAATTAATATTATTCTTAGACATCTTCCCACTCCGCACCCCGTTGCCCAGTGAAGATTCCTTAAAATATGCTCTGGGCTGGAAACTGTCGACAAATGCCGCAAAAAGTGAGATTGGGATCATTTTAGCAGCAGTTCTTTAATTTTTGGCTTTATGAATTACCAGAGAAACAGGAGAAACTTAAGCAGGGTGAAGAATAAGCACGAAACTGTATGTTCAAATTTCACCAACTTACAAAAACAACCATGGCAAACCATTTGGCATTTTAGCATAGTTACCATGGCAAAACGTGGAAATTTCGTTAATGTAGTTCAATCATTCCCAATCTAATTTGGTCTCTTCCGAAACAAGTATATTAATGTAAGTAATTCTTGAAATACATAGCTCAAGATTTAGGTATTTTAAAACACTAGGTTCCTTCAATTCTACAATCACAAAGGTATCTATCGGAATTGATTCCGCTTCCCACACTCCCATTTCTCTTCAATTGCTTTCCACTCCCTGGCTCTGTTTATCATCTAATATTAACATTTTCATCTCGTGATGGTTGTTTACATCTGAATGATCCGGACAGTCGGGGGATTGCGGAGGTCATAAACACTGACAATTTGGCTTCGGTCGTGCCATAGTGCATGACGTGACGCCGTGCCAAGAAACAATGTCTGCGTCACTTCATTTGTTCTCTGGCGCAGTGGAAATCATACTGAAAAGCGACGTATCAAGGACTCTGTCAAAGCACGATGTTCGGAAACAGAAGAAAATTTCACGAACCTGCGATAATGGAAGTTCAGCACAAAAAAAATGTTTTGGTGTTTTCTATTTTATTATTCGAGTTATTTTTATTTTGTTTGAGACTATTGATAATATCGCTTAAATTTGCTTTCTTAACCAATTACATTATTTGAATGGTGCTTGGAATGTGCGAAAAATATTTAGGCTTTCAAAGAAATTTACTATTTCTCGAAAATCGAAATCATACAAAAGATTAGAAATAGCATATTCGACACAGGTAGCGTAGTGATAGCACGTTCTGTCCTAGTACACTTCTGAGTGGTAGAGCGCGTGTTCCTTGATCAGTCTCTTTAATTCAGATACATTTTATCAAAAGTTTTTTATCTTCAATACTGCATTGATGAACGTGCCAGTGAGGACCACGCACGAAATATTTCTGTCATTACCACCAATATTTTTTTTATATTCCCACTTAAAAGTGAAAATTCCAGAAATTAGTTTTTAGTTATTTCAAATTTTCTTTACAATAAACAAAATGATATTGCAATAAGTTCATAAGATATAGATAATTTAGTAAAAGTAATTTTGTATAGATAATTTAGTAGTAATGAAACATTCTTTCTAAATTTACAGTCCCCGAGGGCAACTAGTTGCACATAACTGATTCCACACCTTTGGCCACTAGTTATAATAGCCCTATTACACTATGCAACTAAATGGAGCAAAAATAGTAAAGGAAGATAGAGTTTCTGTTACTGGTATTTTTATTAAAAAATAATGCAGAGCTCCGATAAGATGTATGTTCTTACAAGGATGGACAATACTTTTTCTTGATCTGTACCCGGACGAAAGGACGTTTTTACAACTATTTCCGTAAGTCAAAACAATTTAGAATCCACTAATTTGGTTAATTTCTTCATAGACTCATTCTTCTTATTTGGTTCATCACTATCTTGTATACCATCATGTCAGTACTATTGTTTTCCTTGATTTCTCAGAAATAATTACATACAACAAAGCACAAAATAAATTCGCACCAGTAAAAGATAATGACAATGTACTAAACAATATTCGCACACAGACACAACTTATGACGCACTTACTTAATGTGAAATGACAACTGTCGGCCTGTCTCTTCTGTCTTGTGAGTTTGCGCGGAGACGAAGGTTGACCGCCACAGTTTGACTAGTGTAATTTCGAAGCAATGCCCCTCAACCGCCGTAAGCAACTTGCGAGTTGCCACGCTCGTTCACCGTCAACCACTAGTTACAGACTGATAACAATGGATTGTATAGTGTAAATGGCTCCTATAAAACAATGATATATGATGATTTCGATACTTGATGATCTCGATATTTGAGAACAGTCAGAAAGTGAGACAATCAAACATTCATTAAGTGAGTCAATCAATCAGTCAGTAAGTCATTCACTCACTCACTCAGGACAACGCAGCGAACAGAAAAGAAATGATTTCCCAGAAGTGACGTCAGAAGATGGAAGAAAAAAATTAAGTTAAAAAACAGTGGGGATGACTTTGGATTCGACTGTACTCGCCAACTTATTGCGGGCACTACTTCTAAAACAACAAATATCTACCGAACACACTTTAGGAATTTTTAACTTATTTGAAGTTAACATCGGTTCATAATTTTTGTTAGTAACATGTTAACAGGAATGAAAACACTACTTATTGGAGTATTTCACTGGCCTCAAATAAGGGAAAGTTAACTCGATCAGATAACTACTCTCACTTATTTGAAATAAATTTCAAATCATGCGTATCATAGGAACTCAAAGTATGACGTACGCGTTACTGACCAAATTCTGTAATACAATTGTGCTGTAAAATGCTCCCCTGTAGAAAGCTAAGAAATTTGAAGAAAACCTTCTTGATGTTTTCGATAAGCCAGTTAGTATAAGAGTTGAGGTTCAAGCTCGTATCTCTAAAGCGAAGTCCCCAATCGCATTGGTCATAGTCGACCTCATACGACAAGGAAAAAGTGAGGGAATAGAAGACGACTCCTCATTATAACCTTGACAAATTTCCTTCTCTCCATAAATAGATATTCGTGAGAGCTCCGTGTTCTATCTTCCTCGGATGAAATAGGAATAACGCAGAATGGATGTTGAGAGATGGATAAGAGTAAAAGAAGAACAATACAGCAGAGCATTTTGCTCTCTCGCATTAAACAAATGGATGGAAGGATTGGAATGCGGTCTTTGGGTGAAGTCGGTTCACCGGAAGATAAGGCTATTAATTGGCTGCCGACGGCACCGAAAGAGGAATACTGATCGATGGTTGCGGAGCATATCGACGGAGGAGGGGCGTGCTGGCGGCACTGGCAACGACACGCATACGCACTGGTAGCGGATATATATCAAAAAGTTATAAAGTTAATGAAATATAGAAAAAAAATCTACCTGACTGAGGAAGGCTGGAAATCGACACTCTTGTGTTCAATGTGAGTGACTTTTGTGTTTTCTGTTCTATTTTTCATTCACTTTAAAACTTGTATAAATGTATATTATCATAAATACATGTATTTATATACATAGTTATATAAGTAAATTTATATAATATTATACAACGTATGTTTTTATTTTAGATTTATTTCTCATTCTTGTAATTTCTTGGATGTTCTGTTAGTGAATTAAAAAAGGAATTTAAGAATTTACTTGAGGATTTAAAAACGTAACGCGTTAAAGGTTTTTTCCATTACTCGCAATTCTTAATACTATTTCTAAAAAATAGTATCGCAGGTGAAAATGTTATTTGACTCGTTTTTTATTCTTTCATTAAAATAAATTTTCCAGTGCATCCACCGCAATTGCCAAGTCGTTCGTACTTTCTCATGATAATTTCTTTATCTCGGCAACACGCCATCTCGCAGACAACAGATCATGTCCGACACAGTGGCTATACCGCACGGGTCAGTGGCAATTAACCCTCGTACACAAGTCTTCCCATTCGCACCTCCACCCCTTAGAGGCCACGAATGGCCCTGCGTATGTGAACCTCCCTCCCGTTGACCGCCCATTATGTGTGCCAGTCCCACTGAGCTCCCGCGCGCAGTCATCTACCAGGTACTTAGATTCCTCGCATTGCGCCACTTCAGCGTTATCACCATGTTTGTGGGACTTGCACAGTTTTCATTATCGTTTAGTTTTCATTATCGTTTAGTTTCTGCTCGTTGGTCGTTTTTACGATCTTTTTAAATGCTGTTGCGTGTTTCGGTCTCCAGTCATTGTATACAGTCACAGGGAGAGAACAGTATGCAATTGTAAGCAGGCGAATCATATACGACGAATATTCTTCATTAAAATTATATCTCGACTTCAAATAATTATTTAGTTGGTTGTTTGGTCAGTACAAGTTATTCAACACCGCTCATTATTTTTTCTTCAATGATGAAAATAGGTTTTTGAAAGGAAGGTTGATTGCGTTAGCGATAAAAGATCCAACAAAATTACAATATAATTTTATGGCGAAATTTAATGTGACGTTTTCACAGTACAAATTCAAAAGTAGAAAACTGAAGATAAAAATATGAATAAATATGGTTGTTTTAAAGTTCATTCGTACCATCCCCGTATGCGGGGGATCATAACACACTTGATACAAGTGGAATTTATCACGTTAAACAATGAGATTCAGTGTTTTTTGTTTTTCTATATTACTAGCATTTTACTTGCATTTCTTTTCACTACAACCTATAATCCATTTTGTTATTCACCCAGCACAGGTGCTGCTTGGAGGACATAAGGCACCACACTTAATTCCTGTCCTTAACCACACAAGCATTGTTTAGTCTTCACAATAGGTTACAAGCATTCGTAATAGCGATCTCGTAAATGGGACAAACTGAAGATAAACCATTTTTCATATAGAACATATAATTTGTGAACAAGACATGATTATACGAAATCGAATAAATTATAGAAATTACTTCCAAAACGTTATAGATATTTTTTGCAGAGTTAAGAGTGTTAAAGCTCACTCTAAAGATAAAATGAAAATAATTTGAATACTAAACTTACTAAACAACCAGTGAAGAAAAATTGATTATGTATTTCTATAATGTAAAAATTGCAATTTTCAGTTTTCTGTAGCAATATAAGTTCAAATTCGAAAACTTTACCGTCAATAGAACCATTTTTTCTAGAAACAAAATACGCAATGTCATTAGATATTACATTTTTAAGGGTTATACACGTATAACATGTCCATGATTAGAAATATAATAAAAATACTTATATTTTATGTTTTGGATCACCTTTAGTATTATTACATTTAGTATTTATTAGTAGAATAGTAAAATGTTCTATGAAGTGCTTCATACATCTTTCTCTCTTATTAAAATACCGAGGAACATAAAGCATTCATAAACATTCGCAATTTTCTGAGATTTTAACGCAATTATGGTGAAGAAACCGTGAACTAATATTCCAGTGAATAAACACGTAAACCTTGAAATGGACGGTAACAATGGAAGTCCTATTCTGAATCAATCACCAGGGCTATTGATGAGCCCTCGAGCATATCAAACCATAATCTGCTTACCTAGCTTCGATTACGAATGTACACGCTTCATTACACATTGTCTTAGCGATTCAGCACATTCGATGGAGTTGCTTTACGAGGTATATTGTACAGCTGTAGGGTTATTTACTACATTACTAACCAGTGGTTTTCAAATTTTTGGGTTACAGAGCACTTTTTCCGGGTGGTAGTACTTATGGAGTTATAATTATAGTAAATTTTAAGTAACGATGTCGAACCCTGCATCACATTTCTAACCCCATCCCCTCGTATAAATCGTTTTCAATGAGAAAATTGTTAACACTAGTTTCTAGTAGGAATAAACGTTACACATTACTAAACTTCGAGCTAAAAAAGTAAATTGGTATATGAAGTACTAAGAGTTAGCCTCCTTCAAAAAAGACATTGTAAGGTTCAGACCCCACCAAGATCTTTTCTGCATTATGAAATAGTAAAACAGGCCTCTCCCATTATTTTTTGTGAAGATCAGATTGGTAATAAATTATTTAAATTATAAATAAACAAAATAAAAATTCACCAAAAGAATTTTACGATCAGAAAATAATTTCCTTAGGGACCATGCTTCAGGTGCTTTTAGGGGACAGGTCATGCTTTTAAGTGATAGCGAGGGTTCTCTAATCAGTGAACGGCCACGAAGCTCCAAACAAAGTAAACAGCATCTACGACTCTGGAAGGTATTAGTGAATTAATATTCGGGTCAAAGTGTATTTCGCTGAGGTGGTACGTTTCCCTAGGGTAAACTAAGGGGTCACTACTGATCACCCTCACGGGCAATGGAATGTCACATTACGCGAGTCATTACACACCATCTCTTCAGTGATCAGAAATCATGCGAGCGCAAACGGGGGATATGAGGGCTATTCATTTGAGTGATTGGCTACAAAGGTCATCACGTGGGGATGGATTATCCTTATAAAATATTAGATCGAATTTTTTATTGACTCTCGAAAAAAATCTTAGCTTGAGGTGCTATTTCAAGTGAACGTTTTCCAGGAATCGTGAAAGTCCTCAACAAAATAAAAATACGTTTTCTCATTCTGATAAGAAGAAATGTGCTTACCATATTAGTTTGAGAATAAACATTTGCTCACAGAAAATTTTTGTTTTGAATGGAATTACCGTATCTGCTTACTTTCTTCAAAACCATTTTCAGTGATAAGAAAGCTCGAAACATGAGTGAATGCTTAACGAAAGTATATAATTGTACTTTGCAAGTACGTACTTACTCGCTAAAAATAGAATTGAATAAAGTAAAAAATTGAATAAAAATTAAATAGAAAGTATTTAAAAAATTTAAAATATCATGCAGTATTGTTCCACTGNGTCCCCCCCCCCCCTCATCTTTTGTCCTCAATGTTTTGATGTATGTTTTGAGATATGTTTTGGTATGTTGTAATTCAGGAGGGTTTTTAGTGGGTATGGTTGAGTCATTCGGCGAGTCCCACACGTGGGGAGAGTCATGTTGGCTCTCCTTAGTACGTAACTGCATTTTCCCTACCTGTACAAGTTTTTAGGACTCCAATGATATCAAAGAGCCGTAAAGCCACCCCCCCCCAAAAAAAAACAACAAACAACAAACAACAACGTAGTTTTGATGTTCCAGTTTCAGTGTATATCTCTTCTATTTTATAGAAATCATCAGTAATTTTATTTCCCTTTCATACACATAACCCGAGTCTTCCTGTTCACAATTTATTCTGTGAGAAGAAAAATAAAGGGGAGTTCCGGAATCGACGTCTTAAATGACTTGTTTGTTCACGTTGTTGACAGTGGAATGCTAGTTTTGTTCAGCAGTTTTCCATGTTGTTTCTGCCTTCCTTGAAAGTCATGCATTAAGTTGACGTGGAAGAGCTCTCAATTCGAGTCAATATAACGAAAGAGAAAACAAAGAAATATACCACGTCTCAATCACGTTTCAGTACTTTCTTCTGTTCAGATTATTCGCAGCAATAACTGCCAGAAAAAGTGAGAGATATAGGCATAAGAAACATTCCAAGTTTTGGAGTGAATACTGTCTTCTCATTAAATAGTATACTAAGGAGATGAACCTTTCATTGTTCGAAAAAATTTACAAAAAATACTAATTATCAAAAAGTCAAAATACTTATTTTTACAAAGCAAATATGTTGTACGCCTTCATTTCGGCCTCAATAAACCTACCAACATTTTACATTACGGCTTGACAGCACAAGGAAGAAACAGGGAAGTTAGAGCTCAAAAGTTAAACAACTTGTGATTCTAAGAATTGCGGCAGTAAAGCATCATCACTATGAAAAGGAGCTGGAAGTTAAATGACGCGTTCTTTACAAGCAGAGCTTTTATATTGCTAGCACACGAACTACGCCCGGAAAACTATAAATATCTCGAAAAAAAAAAAGTTTTTCAAATATTAATTATCTCCACACAACTTGACATCTATGAAGAATACAATTCATTGTTTTGTCACTGCTATTTTTTCTAGGGAAGTAGGGATTAGTCGGAGATTTCAAATATTCGAGAAGAATGATATATATTTACTGTGGAGCATTTATTTTCTAATAAATCTGATATGTTATGAGAGACTTGTTCAATATTTCCAACTAATTTCTCCTTTGCGTCTTTTCTCCAACCACCGTGAACAATCAATCATACCGTATCCGAGCAGATAGCGTGACCTTTTTGAGACCATGACGTATAAAACTGATAATACGATACAGATGGAATATGAGTTCATCGATTTCAACATGTTCTTAAATACTGCGGAAATCAAACACGACATATATTTTCCCTTCGAAACTACTGAGAGTGGTGTAATAGAAAAATATTATTAGCGGCAAATACTGCATGTATATTAGACAATTAAAGCTAGTGCCACTCAAATATGTTTGGGTTTATTGTGCATTGCGTGATCATAAGAATTTTTGTGTATTTTTAAACAAAAAAGAAATAAATTAAGAATCCGAGGCAAAACTTAAACTAGTACATTGCCTCGCTAATTTGTCAAGACCAGAAAAGAATTAACATGTTATTGCTTTCTCCAGGTAGTTTGTCAAGAGTGTGTTAACACCAATATATTTTGATTTACGGTGTTATAAATCGGAGAAATAGATTTAAACAAAAACACATTTCAGAACGTCAGACTGAAATCATGTACAACACTTATTTATGCATGAGACTGATAAAGCTACCTTATTTAGTTTTGTGCCATAAGAACTTGTATAATACTATTACAATAAGAATATGAACAAATTGAATATGGTTACGATAATGCAACATCATTTATATTATTTCTCTTAAAGCAAAATGATAAAATTGACAAACTATAGTGAACTATGTGTTTTAAAGAGTATAGACTCATTTTCATGAATAAATGAAACCGCTTATACAGTTTTCACTTCACATACCTCATAACGATGAAAACACGTCGCATGTATTAATAAAAAGCAAACTGAGTGATGCGGTATCATAACCACAAAAGACCGTCAAGTTTGACAGGAAATAAATGTTTCCCACATTACTCAATTCGGGGAATATTGTCGAATGGATACTGCACTCACAGAAGGATTTCTGTTCAAATAATGAATACCTATACCATGAATACAGACCATGCAGACCATGAATTCAGGATGAAATATGAAAGGATAAGACTATCAGACAGTGCAGAAAATTTGTTTTGTATAGATAGTGCGTTAGATTCCTTGCGCTTTTGAAGAAGAAGAAGAAGAAGAATACCCTTCTTAGGTTTCTCTTTAATCGATACTTGAAAATCAGGAACTTGTCTCTTTCTAACTATCATACATTCTGAGAGTAGCATACATGAAAATTATAAGAAGATTTTTTATCACATCTTACACTTTAAAGACAGTAACAATCAAATCCTAAAAAATTAAAATTTAAAAAGTTAAATTTATGTTTAATTAATGTCAGTTGATTCTAATATGTTTCTATTCATACAAAACATGTATTACAAGTATGTAAATTAGATTTTGTTTTTTGTAGACTACCAGCAGTAATGAAGTGTGGTGTACAAATAGATAACAGCTTTTGATCCTGTGGTTTCCAGACATTTTCCCAGTCATCCCGAGAATCTCATGTCTCGAATGTATAACATTTCTAAAACTATGTGTTGTGACTTTTAAGTTTTTTCGTATGGGGTTTATGAGAAATTATTAAAGTTTCGTATAAGCATGGGGTTTACGAACAAGTGTTAAAAATATTTTTAAAAATTCAAGCAGTATTCAGAAATATTTTATTACATTTTAAGCTATTGAACGATACTACGTTAAAACGTCACGAAGAAGTTAATGAGAAATACTATTCATTATAAGATACCATACATCTTTTGTAAGTACAAATGTATTTCACTTACTGCGATTTTGCGAAATCAATTTATGGAATAAAAATAAATATGGGAGGGAATGAGGTACATCACTGCACATCCCAGTAAAATGTTCAGCCGCTACCCATATCTACAAACTTCTGTAACAGCCTATATTTATCCAAAATCAAAGTTTTTCGTGTTTGAAATTCGACACTTATTCCTACTCCTGTGAGTTAAATAGATAGTGCTAAAAATGATTTGTGATTATGTGACCAGCATTTTATGTTCCACCACACTATTCTATATTTCATACGTATTAGCATAATCCCATTCTTTCATGAATAATAATTGAATTTTACAAACATATTTTCCATAAGCACACACTTAACTAATGTTTTTAATTGGTTGACAGTTTCATTCTGAAGAAAATTCACGAACACAACTATGACTTTAGCTTTAATTCGTTTTACTTTCCAATATTACATGTATTCTACAAGATTTGAAATCGTACAAAAAATATTTCATGTTTTTAGAAATTGATCGCAGGAGAGGATCATCAAATTTCCGCAATGATGTCCTGTGCCGCATAAGTGTATAACTGGGTTATGTACGAGAGTGAACGATTCTGTTCCCTCGATAATTCACGAACGAATTGGTGCTGGTAAACCAAACTTGAGAATAAAGTTTGAATGCATTGGGAAAATAAGAATATTTCTGAACAGCTCATTCCGACTTCTTATTTCTAAAAATTTAAAATTTTGAAAAATTTATTGTAAGTACAATTTTGCAGCGTAGAATGTAGAACAGCATAGAATTGCTGCGTTATGAGGTCTGGAGTATAACATTTTTTATACACATGGAACTGATAAATATGCCCCAGATGATTTATTACTTTAATTGCGTTATGTTTAAACCCCATTTAGGAAATTCGAACTTTTTAGTATCCATACTTAATGCAGGCTTCATCATGATTGTTACTACTATGAATATTTTGTTAAGAAGTATAATGTGAGAATTGAGAGGACTTCACTCCAGATTTACTTCCTCTCCACTCACGAAATAGTCCTGCTCTTCAAAGACTCGAAGTCTAATGATGTCTCTAGAGACAGCTACTAATATGGTCGTCCAATCTGATCTATGAAAGCAATTTAATGAAGGCGACAACGTAGCTTCCGGTTTGCTGATATGAGACCTGCTCGCTCTCAGACTTTTCATCATCGTAATCTGGAACCTTTGGCAACCACAGTGGTTTTCCATTCTGTTACATCGAGCAAGGCGCAGATCAAGGAACTTCAAGGGATGCTAAATTAGTATTATATAAAAAAATGATTGATTTTTGTAGTTTGTTTCCTTGTTTTATTATTATATTTACGTATATTGTATTTTTGAACTATTCTATCCTCTTAGTAAGACATTTTCATATTCATTCTCACGTTGAACCTTCTCAGCATATTCTCCTTCTATGACACGTTCTAGTGTGAAACTATGGGAACGTAAGACTTTAGGAGGAAAATAGAAACAATATTGGTAAGCATTGTATTTATTTCTACTTCCTCGATTAAAATTACATTACATAATTCGTACTTTCACAGTTTCATAAACTTTGTTAAACTTCTGCATAGAGTGTTACGTTCTAAAATTCCTTGTACAGTTGCCTAAACAGCGCGCGAGAATTATGTTACAGGAGTGGAGTATTCGCCCACGTATTGAAAAAAAAATTAACCTGATGTAAGTATCTAGTATCCTAATGCAGATTCAAAGAAAGAGTTTTAAGTTCAATATTGCCACTCAAAGATTGAACTGTGAAATTAAAGCTTTAGCTTTCCGCACCGCTATATTGAGAGGGGTGGGTAAAATACATTTTTCAACAGTTATAAAAATACAATAAAAAATGAAAGTTTGAAGTCGTAAAAGTACTCATAAAATGAATACGAGAGCGACCGGCGTATGAGTTTTTACCACAAGTGAATTTTACTATAAAAAATAATAAATGGATCCAACCATGTAAAAAGACACTAGAGATAATGACTATACATGGAAATAATCTCTGTACAATTTAAAATATATTTGTGTCGATGAAGAAATAGAAAGGAATCGATTTACATGTGTTGTGGGAGTGCGGCGTTTTCTGATACAAACGAGGAGAATTTCTTTAAAATCTCAAGAGTTTGAGTAAGTTAACTGTTAAAAACAAGAGTACTTTGATGTATAAGAGGGATTAATTTGAAAATTTTCTGATATATATGGTTTAAGATTGGACACTTTAAAGAATTAACGTATGAGAACATCGTGAAATTATTATTTTAAGGGTTTGTAGATAGCGGTTACGCTGGCAAAATTATGAGTGAAAAAATCGGGATGACCCATGAAATGACTATATTGGGTATACGGTTTAAATAATCAATACTGATGTCAGGACTCATTCAGATAATTGTCATTTTTAATGGTGGCCGCATACAAAGATCATGTGGGTAAAAGAGAGATTTCAGTTTTAAGGAATTTTGTTCTTATACCACTACGTACAATTCTTCTTAAGAAGATTTATTTGTTTCACAATTCCGGTGACATGTCAAAAAAAGATTAATTCAATATTCACAAGAGTTGGACTAATTACGTCGTGCGTAAGGCCCTAACATGTTGGGAGGCTACGTATATTTAGCACCAAATGTACAGAGAACTTTCTTTATCAGACAGATAAACATTTAGAATAGAAAATTATATCTGCACGTGGTTGTGTAGGTATTTCATATTATGAATATGTAGAATTAACATGTGATACGACTCATGTGAGCCACATATCCTCTCCAACGTCCTTCCTTGCAGATATCATTGTTCCAAATTCCCTCTTACGCATTTGCCCGGAAACTTAATTTCGACATTTCGTCACTATCTTTCCAGCAGAGAAGAAAGAAACGATACATACACTATTTAAATGTGAGAAATAACGGGGCGAAAATAACATCGAAATTAACATGTGGTAAAAAATATGTACCATTTTCCGAATGTTAATTTTCTTCGCCATAGACAAAGTATAATTCAGGAAACTATCCTCGTAGCGCATTACTTCAACACGAATGATGTGCTCGTTATATATTCGAGGAAAATCATGCTTTCTTTTCAAAATTGATAATTGTTTGAAAAGATGAGTCTAATCAAAGTTTAATTTTGTTATTGCAAATTGAATAAAATTACTTGTTGTCCCTTCGTGGATAGTAATATTGCTCAATCATGTTTCAGGAAACATCTTCACGATTAATTTTCACAAAATACAGTTACTTTCGTAAATTGATCCATACACAACATGTTTTGAGATATTTAATAATTATTTAATATTTAACCATTATAACGCGAAACGAAAATATCCAAGGCTCATAATCGTAGAATTAAACACGAATCAGTATAAAAGCAGCTTCGCTTATAGGATTACATGGAAAGGCGACAATTGCTATTGTGCTTTGGCAGCAAGTCTCATTTAGACGTAGTTACTTTTTCAGCTATTAAATTTTAGCGTTTTAACGGATCCCAACCAAACTTTCATTTATGTGCATCCTTCCTTGAGAGCAGCTATCACCATCACCACTAACTTTACTTGTGAACCTGAATTTTTCTTTTTTCGATTTTTTCATTTTCAAAATTTTTAATTTTTTAAAATTTTTGCGAAAAATAACGAGTATTGATACCAAGAGTACCGATGCCTACTCGATACTTTGAATCTGAATATCAAATGTTCAGTACCGAGTATCGAACCCTATAGTATCGATACTTCGTATCGGTACTATCGTTCAAGTCTTTGTTATAATAGTAATTACGATAACGTTCTATCACAAAGTTTTTATTCTATAATTCCTTTCAAAGAGTGTTATTGATAAATCAAATCGTAGCAAAGTAAAATGTTTATGACTCTGCTCTGCATCAATCACTGATGACATCCGAAATGCCGTTTATAAATAATAATCACCCCTAGTAGCAAAAATAAGGGTTTCTTGGCATATGTGCCAAATATATTATGTTGGGTGGCCATATATTAAGTATTGTAAATGTCCTGTGCAAGCCTGTAAGTGAAAGGATTTTGATGTTTATATTCGCATTAACCGTTATTTATTTTATCCTGAGAATCTGCTACTAGAATTAGCGGGCATTATGGGTAATTTACAGTAGTACCAACGTGACAAGTAGTTCCCAGTACTACAACGTGATAAATATATTTAATAAGATACGGGATTCATGCAGATACTATACCCATCTTTTTGCTGCAAGACTAACTCAAAAGAAGTTATTTTACAGAACATGTATTGTGCTCAGAGGGTATGGTGACATTACATTCTTCAAAGATGGGGATGAAATATTAATTTCCAATGCACATACAGCACAATACAATATATGTCATATCACTCACTTAGAATTGTTACACTTGCATCACCAGAATAACACACAGTAATTATAATTTAGGCACTATATTTTCATATCATTGTAATATATCAAATACACAACTTTCATTTTACATAGAAAAATACAATTAAGTAACTTTTATATACATACAAACCTCTAAATTATTTTAATTTACTTCAGCTTTTCTCAGATAACATTCAATTGTATAACTTGTCTTTGCCGGAGCTCTCTCGAGTCATTTAGAATTTTCTCATGTGATTCACGCATTGAGTGGCAGATTTTGTACAAAGTGAAGACACGATATTAAATGTTGCTCCAAATACTGAGTATAACACTGAGTAGATATCTAAATGAATTTTAGTAATAACTAAGTCCTCTGTACATACATTTTCTGTTTGAGGAAAACATTCAAACCACAAAACAAAGAAGTAACCACCTAAAATTTCAACTGTGTGATCAATTTTTACAAACAATTTTTGAAACATGTTATTCACACAGTTTTACTTCAATTCAGTCACAAAAACAATTAATTATGTAAACCTACATGACTGAACTTTTCAACTTTTTTTCACCTACATCACTATAATCTTCTTTGTTCATAGAATGAAGGTATTATCCAGAGAAAGAAATTAACTTGTCAAACAAATGTTACTATAAATGTTACGCAGAGAGGAACGCAAACAAAAATAACTAATTTTCTCACACACATGTAACCAAAGAAACTGGGGGAACAGAACACTGAATCAAAATTAATCTTACAACAAAGAACACATTTTAACTATTTTGTAGTCAAATCAGCAATCCACAATCTTCATTAAAGTATCAAGTTATCAATGACNAATCACTTCAGCAATACCTCAGTCACACAGTCAATCACTCGAATCCAGAAACTAGACAAAATCTGTAGATTTGAAAATCACATTATTAAATGCAACTTTTCTACATGTACATGACAATATTGTATAATATCTTGTAATCATTATGTAACACAAGGTCGCAATGAATGTTTCCAAGACATCGAAAATGGCTATAATGTTCACTAGTCCACAGAATAACTCGTGTAACCTCACATGTTAATCTTTTTTTACATGCACCACTTATATACACTTAAATGAAACCTGCATTACATGCTGAATACTTATTTTCAAACTCCAGTCATTGCGCGAAATCTTTTAAACTGCATCGAAACTATACGAAGTGACTTCACTATACAACGAAGGATAGTATTTAAACAAGTGATATGATTCATGGAGTTTCTATATTTTTACAGTGACTTTATAGCTCATAGAAACAAAAGAAATTATGCGTGAAAGTTCCTTGATTAATAAAGTGATAAAATCAAAATTAAATATGGGAATAATCTTACATTCAAATTACTTAATTGCGCCAATAATGACGAATTAACGTAATTTCGGCAGGTAATGTGTTTATATATATGGGCTTCTCCAGAACTTTTGCAACCAGGGATTGGGTCAAGATTTTGTAGTTCAAGATGTTTTTAGAAGGCGCTGTAGCTTCTAAAAGCAATTATTTAATTCTTTTGGAATTTAGAGGACTTATCACAAAGCGAAACACGTATAAAATATGAGTGTATAAACAAAAGAATTGAAAATATGGTATGATCAAGCGAAAAAAAATTTTTCTTCAGTTAAGCAACAAACTATTCCTTCGATATGATAAAATATCTTAATTGATCCTGTTCGAAAACGATACATGTTAGATCGCTTTTCCATCCCAAAATACCTCTATTTTTCCTATTCATTTTACGCACTTTCGTGGATTTAATTACAATCGTTAGAGCCATGATCGAGAAAACAATCACAATGTACATTCCTAGGAACAATTATTTCTGCATGAATAGAATATAATTGTGTTTAATTCCATGCAAATGATCTCATCAAGCGAAATACTTGCTTTGCATAGAAGAATATCTATGAAGTTATCCCAACTCTTCCACCCAAACTACCATGAGGAAGTAACACAATTTGAGAATCGATCTTTCGAGGCGCGTACGTGCCCATCCTCTGACTGTCTGCTATCCCTTTCGGCGTTGCTCGTCCTCATCTGGTGGATTGTCTATTCCGAGCACGTGAATGTTTATTCTAACGCCACGGAAGGGGAGATTTGTGTTCGCGAGGACGAGTCTCTACGCCGCACTTTGTGGAACTCCCTCTTCTTTTCCAAGGTACTCGTCTCGCGGAGTGTTGATGTATGCAATGGTAGTCCAGCTTGCGTTATGTTTTCTTTAAATTAAAAATTAAAAAATTTGAATTAAAAAAATAGTAATAACGTATCAAAATACTCAAGCACCCGGCTTTGTACCTATATCATTAAAATAGCTGAACCCTAGCGATTAATTAGCATTCACAGAGTAAGAAGAATAGTATTAAAACTGAGTAAATATATAATCCAGAACAACACACGACAAAAACTACGTACCTCGGTTAAATAACCCGAAACATTGGTCTGTCCAAACATTCAAGAATTGTTTTCTAGAGACAAATTTTTCAGAGAATTTGAGATATTGCAGTATTTACGTAGACAATAAAAATGTAGAATATTTGTTCACCTATATTCCATCTTTTATCTTCTAATGATCTCGAACAGCATTCAGATTCACTGGGAGACCATTTAAGAACTGAGAACAATGTGAAATTAATTTAAATATTAAAGCAAATAAAAATGAAATAGATAGACATGTAAGATTACTCTAAGTCTGAGAGTCTTAGAAACTGTCTTTGTAATGGCTTTGTAATCGGTTAAATGATGGGAGAAATATTTTACCTTTCAGTTATGAAACACAAGTAAAGGATGGTGTGTAGTTTCTGACATTGTTTTAATTTCTTTTTTTAGTAAAAGCTTTACATTTGTTTTCGTTAACGTGCCCATTTCCAGACACCAATAGAATAGTCCATAAACTTCATTCCTTTCGCTGTGAAATTACTCGTGTAGTTATCCATTAGATTCATAACGTGAAATCTTGCAGCCATTCGTAGAAGGTTTGGAGTAGTGTTTCGCTGAAACCATTCCAACGTTTAGCTTGGATGCTTATCTCAGCTTTGTCAGCTTTCACTTCGTAAAGAGCATAATTATCTTTCTATAATATTTTAAAACATAAAATAAATTAACTACATTTTTGTAGAATTAAAAAAATACGTTTGGAATTGTCTCTAAACTAATTCTTCTCGGATATAATTAGATTACTATCTTGAAGTACACGTTTGACGGAAAACTGCTTTTGGTGAATTGTTATAAAATATTTAGTATCCCGACTTTCTGTGTCCCATTCCTCAAGTTTGTACCCACTTGATTGTGGTGGATGATTCGGACAGTGTTCTTTAAGTTCTTCTATATTTAGAATATCAAAGCTGAAAGAATCCAGTCCATTTATTAATACTTTAACTTAAAGAGGCATTTCCTCTCTCAGATTCACAGGAAGGCACTGTGATTCTAGTTAACTGGTAGAAGGAAGAAAATGAATCAGTAAATGCCACTTACAACAGTTGACAATAGGACTTATAAAAGGAAACATCATGTCACATTTTATTTTAAATGTTATTCTCTGTACAGGAAAATCCTGTTATATATAAAGGAACGTCAGTACCGTTCATTCAACTATCATCATCCGGATACGGTTTCGCGTTTTCATCGTTTTGACATTCTTGGATTGCTTTATCGGACTTCCCCACAAACCTCTTTAGCAAGGAAAACATTGACCGCTGAACGAACTAAGTATGTAAAGAAAATAACAGAAAGTGTTTCAGTGCGAGTGCAGTTTGATATGCATCTTGAAAACAATTTATATTATTTTCCTTACTATGAAAACTAATGAGTTTCCAGAAAGTGAATTCAAAGTTTTACGTTTCTATTTTTTCGTTCACAGTTGGTAGACTGGTGCCGAAATATTAATATTTTCCGAGTAAATATGAATTTTTTTCTTGATTAGTGGTTTCCTCAGAATTCTTAGGACTACACTTCCCCCGATCCCATTTCCGAAGTAATAATGATATGCGATGAAAATGAGTAATTAAATATGTGAACAATTAATTATTTCCTTTCACATTAAATTGTTCTGTAAAACGTAGCAACATATCCTAGAAGCGTACATTGATAGAAGTTTTCACAACAGTTTCACAAAATTGTATTTTTCACAACCTTCAAATCTTACAGCATCAACGGTGGAAGAAGAGAAATGATTATGAAATATTCGCCCCTCGATTAATGATCCCTCCTCCCCTCGAATCAGAAGGTATGTTCATTATGGCGATGATGTATGTTCATTATGATATTGCCGACATAATGTAGTGGTCCATGATTCCGCTGAGTGGTAAAGCACGGGTTCAAACCCTGCTCGGCCGAACTGGGTGAGGTTCTTCAAATGGGGTTTCCCTCACCAGACAAATGACCGTTCGATACCATACGTTCCCTAGCAACACAACAAGTCTCCTTCCCAATTCACTCACCCGAGTCACGATTAGGTGGAAAAGCACACTTTATTGCCTGAGCTTTGACAAAAACATAAATACTAAATAGATGACAACCCGAGCTAATACTTCGTATAGATAAAAAGGAACAACATTAAGAGGTTTCATATACTTGCTATAAGAGAAAAGTGTGAACTTCCAGTACAATGATTGACAAAAACTACTTACAACGGTTAAATAACACGCATTACTAGTCTGACCGAAAATTCACGTTATGTACTTCAGAGTGAACGGTTTGTTCCATAAGAGTGTTTCATAATTCGCCTTATCTGTTTAAAAATTGTAATATCCACAAAAACCGTAAAAATATGAGGAATTGTTTATTTATGTATTGTCTTTTTGTTTTGTCTTCCAATTCACTCTGCAGCTAGTATTGTCACTAGGGGACCGTTTAAGAATTTAAGATAATAGGAAATTAATTCGTATTTTAAAGCATATTATAAAGGACACAATACATAATTAAAATGTTAGTTTAGCATACGTACCCGGTTACCCAACAATCCCATCACCCAAGTCACGATTAGGTGGAGAAGCAGGCCTCATGGTTTGAACATCGCCAAAAGACGTAATGAATAATAAAACAAATAAATAATTTGAATTAAAATAATGATATATTGTTGTTTATGATCTACGAATTGATACAATATTTTTTCAGTTATTTTAATATTTGCTTTCAAACATGGAAATTTATGAATCTTTGAACTCTGAGACTCTTTGAATATTTTCGTTTTCCACCCTCCTTTTTTTAATTTTTTTCGTGAACGTGACATCAAGAGATTCGAATTCCTTGGCTTCGTAATAGTAAAACGATTCTCCGCGAGACATGATGCATTCAGTGAGTTCAAGACCCGCAATATTACTCAAATTGTTTTAGACATTGCGGAGAGTGATTTTCTTTATTGACCAAGACTTTGTTACTCACAAATTTCCGAGTACCTACTCCGTGAGAGAACTTACCGTCGTCTACGGCCAAACAAAAATTGCGACGGACTGGAACTCGAACCTGGGTTTCCTGCTTTGGCTACCGCTGCACAACCCACCTCGACCCCCGTAGATGAAAGACTTTGTTGTTTGTTATCCACATATTGTTTGTTGGTTGTTATATATCCACAGTTGAAACAAAATCCCATATTTAATGCCTTAAAAAATCTGTAAATAATTTATTCACAAATGAGACACATTAGACACTCTGTGACATATTCGCGGGAGAATTTGTTGTTAATTTTCGTTTGACTTGGCAAGCATCTTTCTACGACGAGTCGAAAGTTGTTTTTGAATTTAGACACGCTCTCTCAGGTAAAGCGCCCCTGTCTCGTGTGCAGACGTATCACATGAACGTACAATTTCTTATAAAACTTTGCAAAATTCTGTTTAATATATACAAACTTCAACGAAACATCCTTCCACCCAATATGTATTGAATTCAAAGTGGCAAAACTTGGACTTTCTCTGTCGTGTAACTATGGATTCAGAGAAGTGTGGCACATATTCCTCCTTAATACAATATAGCACTTAGGCACGTACGAAACTTTCGCCTGACGCTATTGAGGTAACAATAACTTCTTTATGGACTTCCCAATTCTATCCCACTTCCTAAACGGAACCCAATCGAGCAATGCCAGACAGACGAGAAAGGTAGTCGCTTCGATGACAGGTGGCGGAATGGAAGAGGGTCAAGGTCACTGTTACGCTCCTCACGTTTGAGTTGTTTCAAGAGTGGGCAGCGTTTGCAACAATCCTGTGAACGGCTTCCCATGCGAGTTGTTAACATCGCGTGAACACCTTGCAGGACAGGTGCTCTTATAACATTCAAGAAGTTCGAGTGCTATGAGGGCCGGTCGTAGCCTCTTTGCCACCCCAAGTGAATCAATATTTTGCCGCCTCCCCTGATGCGTGTCGTTAATTTCCAAATTCGTATTATTAAATAAATTGTTCTTCTGATTAGTGAAAACATGTGTACCATTCAAACATTAAAAAATTTCAAAAAAATACTTCGATGTATTAATACGATTTTATTTAATATTTATTTTTATGAAGATTTTGAAGATACGACCATTCGTAAGTTTCAATATTTTTAAAATTAAATAAAGTGTGAGTTTTTTACAGCGATTTTTGTAGTCTGAACTTGTCGCAGTTAAACTGCAGTTCGAAAGACGAATTATTGAGCAACGGTTCCTGAGGTGCCCGGTCTACCGTTTCACCTTTTTTCCTATTCTGAACTCCGAACCACACAGATATCTGATTTTTGGTCACGCAACAAACGTTTGCACGCCGTCTACTCTTATGACAATTGACAAAAATCACGCCACATCTATACTAGAGCGTTCTAGATGTGAAGAGTATTCTTAAAGAAATAATAAGATCCTGTGTTGGAAATATGATACACTCGTATATGTTTGGGGAATATTTTCATGTTTTCATGGTGTCGACAAGAAAAATGTTTTTTTTTCTCTGCGGAATTATAAAGAATAAATTAATTTAACACGTAATACTAATAACATTTTTTAAGCTAATGCAATATCCCTACAACTCTGTATTTAGATGCGCTTCGTAAATTATTTTGTTCGAACGTGTCTACGAAAGTTGTCCACAAAACAATGCAAGAAAAATAGTCACTCTTATAAAACTAGTGGTGTAAACCATTCCACATACTTTCTCATATATCATTGTAAGTGTTAATAATAGAATGGAAAATGAATAGAGAAATTCTTAATCTTCATTATCGTACCATATATGTTACGCACAAAACCCGAATTCGGCCATTGGACAAAAAAAACCGACCAAAACTAGTTTTGGCAGATGCATTTTTGCCAGAACTAGTTTGAGGTTTTTCAAAGCGGTCAATAGTAGTACTAGCATAAGAAAATCGTCCAAAATTAGTTTAGCTCAATAACGAGTTTTTGAGTGGTTTTATATTTGGATTGGTATAAAAGTATGCATCCCGAGTTTATTACAAGCTTTTATTTAACTTGCTCCGTTCAACGTATGTATATATGAATTTATGTTGTCCTTCCGTTTCCAAATTCGTAATTTTATTTTTCGGCCCCGTCCAAGTTTCCAATCGAGCAGTCATTTTATGTATATATGTGTAGTTTGCATGACAATAGATTATTATGGTACGATTTTACGACAATCTATCCATAAGCGGGTTGAAATGGAGGTATGTATGTGAGGGGTCGTGTGTATGTGAGCATCCAACAATCCTGAACAGACTTAAAAAATGCCAGAAAAATTGACTGTTCGTAGTCTCAATTCAGACCCATCGAAAGCATCAAATCCTTCTACACCCACGCACTTCCTAGAAACTGTTCCTTTGAGTTCCACTCAAACCTTCCCTATTGCTTATCAAGAAGGCATTCCTTCTACATTCAAACAAACTTGGCCTACGCCAGAAGAAGTTAGGCCTTTTGAGAAGGCGATACCTAGGAAGCAAACACGATGTGGAAAGAAAAAAGAAAGTCAGCTATACTGACTGATACTTCAGTTAGAAATCAGCTGAAAATGGAAAACGATTTATATATAAAAAAAGGAAAGTGCAAAAGGAACCACATAAAAGTTACGAATAAAAACAAAAACCAATCCCGGTCAGGAAGCTTTTTGGACCTTCGTCTTCAAATGTAAAAAGCATTAAAACACCAAATTCTAAAAATGGTATAAAAAACTTACATTCAAGTGATGAATAAGATGGAGATTATTTATGCATTTATTGCTTTGAACCTTACACCATATATACACCATATATATATATATATAT